>MU260861.1:0-149658 GCA_020310875.1 Ceratopteris richardii | reverse complement strand
AACGTGCATGCATAAATGCATGTGCATGAATAAATACTTGCATGGACACACACACGTGTACACACACCACACACACACACACACATATAGATATATATATATATATATATAAGATTTATATATGTGTGCTGACATGTATGTAGTACCCCTGAAGCATCGCCAAGCATTGACAATGAAATTAAAACTTTAATAATTTGATACCTCCCCTCCTTAATTCTAGAACTTGTAGACAATTTAGGCACTACAAAGGGACCTCACAATGCTATAGAGAAATAGAGGTTGCCAAAACATCAAGAACCAAGTAAAGGATACCTAGGGTTTGAGTAAATGGAAGAGATAGAGAAACAATTTTGGTGGTGATAATAGAACTTGAAGCAAGAAGGCCACACATATGGAAGAAAAGAGAGGGCCAAGGACATTGAGAGAGAGATCATGATTAGTCGCAAGGGAGAAGTTTAATTTAAGGAGGATAAAAGCATGATCTCAAGATACTTCAAGATTAAGTAAGTAAGAAAGATACTAAGTAAGAAAACTTCCAAGATCTTATTTTTCAAATAAGACAAAGACTTGTTCTTATTTAAATTATGGAACACTTCAACATAAAGTGTTGTTTGATTCATAATATGTGATAAATTTTTGAAGAAGAAGGACTTTGGCATTGAAATGATCATTTCAACTAAGGAATGGGCTGACTAAGTCAAACACCAAGTTCCTAATGTAACTCACTAAATTTAATATTTTGACTCAAATTAATGCACAAGACTTGCATTCGAGTAAGCACTCATAAAGATTGAATACAAGCATGAACTTATTCTCAAGAGAAGCATTATTAGAACCTTAGTGGGTCGACACTGATATTGGATACCACACTAGTATCTTGTGGTTGGATGATGTTTTAGATTTGCTATGGATCTTCTTTGAGAATCCAATTTATTTCTCTTAAAGATAAGAAAAATGCTTCAATACCTTGTTGAATAGATCTTTGAAAAGTTCAAGTCTTGAGTCATCTAGAATTTGAATCATAGTAAGTTTGGATACTTTTGAAGTTTGAATTGGTTGTATAAAGTTTTAGTTCTTTCTTTCTGCTTCCTGAATCTTTTGGATTTAACTTAGATATGATCTGATTCTTTAACAAAAGTCTAGGGTTGGTTGGTTAGAACTATGCACTAAATTAAACATCCCAGATAGATAATTTGTACAAGGACCCTTTCAATCTTCAAATTTCTAGGGTTCAGTCCACTCTACAAAAGAGAAGTTAGGAATTGCTTATAAGATTGATAGTTCCCAAGAAATTTTAGCTAAAGTCTTTGAGAAAAGTGTTCTTAGTTGGACTTTTTTTTTGGTTCTGACTCGGTCAAGCTATAGTAGAATTGAGCCAAAGTAAATTGGTAAACTTTTTGTTACAATTTACATAGGATTTTGAAGCATATTAGGACAAAGTGGTCCTCTAGTTAGATGAAAAAATCAACTAAATGTTGGTTAGGAGTAAATCATTGTATAAACATCCAAGTTAGATGTTTAGGCCAACCAAACTTCAAGTTTTCCAAATCAAAGTTCAAGTGAATAAAGTGTTACCATTAGTGTCCATGTGAAAGGCCAAATGGCCACCAGACACTTCTTTGTATATGTTCTTTAATAAAACATATAGTGGCCTGGTCAGTCATAGACTATAAGTTCGACCGCATTTGTAAGATCTAAGAAATTTGTCTTTGTCCTCCTTGTGTACTATGTTTTTTTATGCATATTCTGTAGCCTCTGTGTAGAGTACTGTGTGTGGCCTTAGAAGCTTGGTTTTCTACTATGAGGATATCATTGTGGAGCTCTCGAGAAGGAGATCACACCGCGCTGCACGCCATCGAATTACTACACTTGTATTAGAGTAGTTCGATGCAAAAGCTTTCTCCAAGGCTTACCACTAAGGCAGTGACCAAGGCATACCTTGTCATCCGAGTCATAAAAGTCACCATTGGCGCCATTGGCTGCACACGAGGGAGGACCTCAACGATTAAGGAAGATAGAGGTTCCTGATAGTTCCCGAGAGGCCACCCATCCTATTATTATTCCCCCCAGAGCTCGCTTAACCGTGGCAAACTCTTGCCACTAAGATACACTCTTGTGGTGTCTGAAGAAGGGAAAGACTAAGGTTAACATTACCTTGAACACGTTTTGGTCCCTCAAAGCTTCATTCTTTGCTTTCAAAGCCTATTTTTGAAGCATTTTTGGGGTGTCTTTTGGAGCCATTTTGGAGTACTTTCACACTGAGTTCTCTTCACACAAGTCCAAGAACATCAAGAAGAGTGTTCTTTTTACTTCTCTGACAATAAATATCAACCTTTGGGGCTATGTTTTCATCCACACTCATAAAACTACAGAATTCTTGAAAGTTTTTTCAGTTTTGATGGGAGCATCCACTACAAAATTTATGCAGGTTTTTAAGCTTCAAACATCAGAGTTGACAGACACTTGTAGGTGTTGTTGGCTAGTTTTTGGGTTGTGCATTCAAACTTTTAGTGTCATTTTATTGCATATATTGAGCACAATACACACCATGTATGCTTCTGTGGATACCACTTATGTATGTCCATGTGGTCGTTGTTATATGTTGGTGCAAATGTACAAGCCTACACATTTGGCTTAGCATGGAAGAGATTGTGTGGAAGCACTTCATGATTCATGTGAACTATAGCTTGTAACTACTTGATCATTTACCATTGTTAAATCATTAAATCCTTGGAGAATCTTGTAAAAGCTTATAACTTGTGGAGTTAGGAGGAATATTAGCTACGAATTCAAGATGAGGTAATGTCTCCTAAATCAGAGGAGTTACTTTTTCATTGGAGCCAAGTTTGAATTCAAAATTCAAACTTAGAAGAAATACTTATAAAAAGGTCTTGTAAAACTCATGGTGTGTGTGTGTGTGTCTCATTTTTAGAGCTCTCTCACTGATCATTTGTAGAACTTGAGTAGCTCACACCATAGCTCACTCAGTTCATCATCATTAAGCATCATTATAAAAAAATGTACCCTGATATAGACTTACGATTGTCTACACAACCAGCATAGTCAAAATCTGTGTAACCAATAATGGATGATTTCCCTCTACCTAAGCATAGACACTTGTCCTTAGTGCCACTCACATATCTCAAAATCATCTTGAGAGCTTCCCAATGTTTCTTTCCAGGATTAGACATATATCTGCTCACAACTCCCACTGGAAATGAATGTACGGTCTCATAGCTACCATAACATACATGAGACTACGAAGACTGATAGGGAATTTTGGTCATGAATTCCTTTTCCTCATCTGATTTGGGGCAATCATCCTTGCTCAATTTCACATATATTGGTAAAGGTGTACTCAATGCCTTTCCACCCTGCATATTGAGCCAGTGAAGTACTTGGATATGTACTCACTTTGAGACAAGTATATGCATCTTTTACTCCTATCACGAGTAATGTGCATGCTAAGAATACGTTTGGCATCCCCCAAATCCTTCATATCAAACGTTTGATTCAATTTCTTTTGAGAATTGACAAGTCATAAGAGGACTTCCCAGCAATCAACATATCATCGACATAAAGTATCAAGCATATCAAACTGCCATCTGAGCATCTCTTTGTGTAGAGACAATGATCCTCATTGCTTCAAGAATAGCCTTGAGACTTCATAAAAACATCAAACTTTTGGTACCATTTTCTAGGGGACTATTTAAGTCCATACAATCTCTTCTTGAGCTTACAAACTAGACTTTCCTTGTCAGGAACTACATAACCCTCTAGTTGTTCCATATAGATCTCATCTGTAAGATCTCCATTGAAGAAAGCAGTTTTCACATCCATTTGGACTAGCTCTAAGTCCTCCATTGCAACGAACCCAAGCAACATGCACAGGGTAGTCATCTTGACCACTAGAGGGAAGATTTCCTCGAAATCAACACCATGTTGTTGCTTAAAAACCTATGCAACAAGTCGTGCTTTATAGTTTGGAGAAGCACTATCTGATGTGAATTTCAGCTTATATACCCATTTACATGGTAAAGCTTTCCTTCCATTTGGCAAAGGTACTAAGTCCCAAGTACCATTCTTGTGAATAGAATCCAACTCACTCTTCATGGCACGCTCCCACTTGACATGATCCTCTGTCTGCAGAGCCTCTTTGTAGTAAGAAGGCTCACCGGCATCTGTTGGCATAAAAAAATCTAAACTTGGAATATATCTATCATGTGGATGTGAGACACATGTAGAGCATCTCAACGGTTGCTAAACAGGAACATGTGCAAACTGATCTGATCCGACATTCTCTTGAATGTCCCTATGTGCACCATTTTTACGCATGCTAACTAGAGGACTAGTATCCTCAAACACCACTCCTCTCACTTGAACCACCTTAATGGGCTGTTTATGCATCTTATACTCATTGAAAATGACATCACTACTTTTGATCACTAACCGTGTTTCAGGATCCCATAAGTGATATCCAAATTGTGCTTCTTGACCATATCCAAGAAAAATGCATTTCTTTGACTTATGGTCCAACTTTTGCCTAAGGCTCTTGGGTATATGAACATATGCTTCACACCCAAAAACTCGAAGATGATCATAATATGGTGGCTTCCCTTTCCTTAACTCTTGTGCCACTTTCAGACCTTTGGCAGTACTAGGTGAAAGGTTAGTCACATGAACTGCAGTCAATACTACTTCTGCCCAAAAGCCTTGTGAGAGCTTTGCAGGATGCAACATAGAAACTACTCTATCTTGAATAGTTCTATTCATCCTTTTAGCTACAACTATCTATACTGGGATATAAGGAGCTATAAACTATGTATGAATCCCTCTAGATTGAGAGAAAAGGCTGAATTCATGTGAGGTATAATCAACCCCATTATCTGAACGTAAAGCCTGAAGCTTAGTTCCTTTTTTAGTCTCAACTGAAGCAAGACATTTTTTGAAAGTAGGGAATACCTCATCCTTTGATTTGATAGGATATACCCATACTTTTCTAGTAGTATCATCTATGAAAGTGACCAAGTAAAGAGAAGCACCTAAGGACCTAGTGGGCATAGGACCACACACATCTGTATGAACGAGATCTAAAGGTTGAATTGAAGAGTCAATGTGCATTCTATGCACATTTCTGGTTTGCTTTCCATATTGACAATGCTCACAAAATGCAAAATCAGAGAAAGATAGCACAAGTAAGTAGCAAGATCGAGAAAGATTTTCCATTCCACTACGAGATATATGGCCCAAGCAACCATGCCAAATACAAGCCATAGGTTGTTCACTAACAGCTAACAAGTGTTCTTTCTATGATACAAATAAAGGATAAAGTGAGCCAAATTTGCTTCCGTTTGCAATAACCTTATTTCCCTTTGATATACAAAAGGACTAAGCATAGAAGACCACCTTGTAGCCAAGGTCATCAAGTTGATCAACTGACATCAAACTGTGTGATAACTGAGGTACATGGCATAGATTATGCATAGTAAATTTTGAACCATCAATGAACTGCACAACCACATCTCCAATCCCCACATCGTCACACTAGTAAGAGGCACCAAGTCTCACAGTACAAAGAGACTTTAGTGCATAATTAGAGAACCATTCTTTGTGTGGTGTCACATGGAAAGAAGCACCAAAATCTAGCAGCCACGTCTGGGAAAGAGAATCAGCGATAAGAGTCTCAGTTGGCATAGTACTATCAAGTGTCAACACATCATCATCATCAGAAATAACATTAATTTCTTCAATCTTCACAATCAAACTAGATGGTGGAGGTAACTATTTAACATGCCCATCAACATTCTATCCTTTACCTTTAGCATTCTTTAGTGCATAACAGTCTTTCTTCATATGTCCCTTCTTATGAAAATAATGGCATTCGATATCCCTCTTCCTTGATTTATTTCTACTCTTATTCCATTGACCATTCTTTTCCTTGTTCTTGCTCCTACCACATTGCTAGTTCTTTCCTTGGTAAGAATCACAAACATTATATGCATCTCCACTCTGAGTGCCAACCATAGATTTTCTACAAATCTCCTCACTCCAGAGTGCTCCACATATGTCATCATAGACGAGTTTACCACCAGGTGCACTATTGCTAATAGTTGTGCAAAATGTATCCCATGATGATGGCAGGGTGCATAACAACAATCCTGTTTTCATTTCATTATCCATATCCATTTTCTAAGCCTGTAATTGGGAGAATATAGCATCAAACTCATTTAGATGAGTAGCAACACTATCTCTGTCCTTCATGCGAAAGTCATATAATTTTCTCATCAAATACACTTTATTTGATGTTGTCTCCTTTTTATATGTATTGCACTTGTTCCAAATCTTCCCTACACTTTCACATTCTAATATTGTAAAGTAAACATTATCTGCTAGGTGCAAGCAAATGGTAGACTTGGCCATTTCATCTAACTCATTCCAATCATCTTCATCCATGTTAGTAGGCTTCTTTGAAATCCCATTTACTAGCTTCCATTGCCTCCTTTGAATCAGCACATCTTTAATCTGATTCTTCCATAGAGCAAAGTTTGTGCCATCAAATTTTCGGATCTCAAAATGGTCTTTGCCCTGCAAGTTATAGCTCCTCCATGTAACACTGGCACTAGACCTTGATCCACCAGATGTGCCTGAGACCTCTGATGCCATGATGGTAGAGAACTGAATAGAATGATAGTGGATCTAGAAAAGTCCAGACACCAACAAATAAGTGTATCAAGGAGAAAATCGATCATTGTATAGTTGGTAAAACCAAAAATCTAGAAAAATTCTGCCAGAGTATCCTCTGCAAAATGAGCATATGACTACTGTCAAAATATCATAAAACTACAAGTACTAACATGTTTACCTGCATAGTGAATCACTGACTCCACTACATATAATTAGTTACCCAATAGAAGCCAACTAGGCTTATCGAGCACCTATGAACAACTATCATACATCTCCTATGGCGAGGTTGGGTAAGTCTTCCACCTGCATCACCGAAGAGACCCCAACATCTGGGTGCCTCCCAGTTAAGAAAACCTCACGATGACCCTCTTTATCAAACGTAAAAGGCTTTATGCAAAAAACGAAACTGTTATATTGTTGGAAGAGATGAATGGATATCTCAAGGAAGTGAGGTGGTACTGCTAAAACTTGCTTTGTACTAGCCCTGATGCACTTTGGATCTATAAAGTAGACCCTTTTAGCTTGAAAATGACACCAAGAAAGTATCTATCTACTTTGGAGTTGATGCTTGAAACAATTAATCCAAAACAGACTAGTTCAAGAATAGCTAGTATTGAAAAACTTGCTATTTTAGTCCATACACATGCAGGCCTTTTTACTCAAAGCACACAATACAGTAACAAACATACTTTTAGGGGAATTCAATTAGCTTAGATAGGTAATGATTGCAAGTGGAATCATTTAAAATGATCAACTCTGCTATGAGAAATCAGTTTAGCAAAATAAATCTTACCCTCGACTTTTTAGGGACTAAATACTAGATGACCAGTGGATAAGGTCTTGAGCACTTCAAATGTGCAAATAATTGCACCTATATCTAGCTATCTCTATGCAATTTCTCGTAACTTGCCAGCTTTATTTTACCCTCAAGCCACAATTTGACTAATGTGGTTCACATTCCCGATCTCGTTAACTTATTTCTTGGTCCTATTGCCTGCTTTGATACATGGACGGTCTAGTCTTAAGCCTTCTTTTATCACGCCCCTCCCATTTTCTTCTTCCCTCTCAACCCTAAGCCCCTCGTGTACCCTCCTTACTTACAATCCTACGTTCACCTCCTCACAAGCTCACCCAATCTCACCTAACCTTACACACTCGAGTGCATGCCCTTCTTCTTCCTCTAATTAGCACACACTCTCTCTCTATTTCTTTTTGTCCCTCTCGATACGATGCACCCTTTCACTTCTTCACTCTTACTTCTCTACTCGCACACACCTAATAACCACTTACTAACACTCACAACCAACCTCTTTTTAATAGGCTAGTGCTTACACCTGCACTCTTGCACTTGCACACTTCTCACTCACACACACACACACACACCAAGCTGAACACACACTCACTTATTCACCACTCCAACTATGCAATCACTCACACACTAACTCACCCCTACACACCTACACACTCCCTATCTAGTCACAAATTCTTTCTCACTCAAACACACATAAACAGCCCAGCTTGCACACACCAACTCGTAGTTGCACATTCTTACTCTCACTTCTCAGTTCTGCTCTGGTTTCTCTCTATCAAGCTCACCCTTTCACTCTCATTTTCAGACACATTTATTGCAATACCCACTACGGTGAATACAAGTACTCACTCACAACCTCCCAATCGCATTTCAGTACAGAAATACTACACTAGAATCTCACCCAAACACCAATATTTTTTCACATACAAACCCTTGCACTCCCTTCCTCTCATACACTCTCACTCTCACCGTCACATACACATAATCAATCTAGCATACACCTCAATGCTTCACTCTTGCACGCAATTATGCACCTCTACACATAGTCCTCCACTAATCCTTTCACACATAAATACTCAACCCCAACCCCACTCACACACCAGCTCACTTATGCAATAGCTCTCAAACACAAACTCGTAAAATATTAGGCACAAATTCACACAATCACACTTTCAGCTTCGTATACTATTTCCATCAGCCTAACTACAACCTTCAATTTACCTTACCTTTCTCCCTATTCCCCAGCAGTACTCTTTCTACATAGTATGCCAGTTCACTCACTTATGCATACAACCGCACTCATGCGTTCTTCCTCTTCCACATATTGGCACACATAGACCTGAACATGCACTCATTCTTGTGCACATGCACCCAATCGCATGCATGCACCCAATATCCATTTTTCTCCTTGTCATTTACTTGCACATTTATACACCTAAATGCATCGACACATATACTTAAGGAACCAACCCCGAATATTCATAAAGACTCGTGTTCAGTCATACAAACCCATTGTATTACATTCACCAGTAGCTTTCTTATAGTTCATTAATCGAATAGAACAGTTCCGTTATAACCAAACGATATGGACAATCAAGCTTGCCCCCCCCCCCAAAGATCATAACCTGCGGCTTCCAGACATACCATAAAGCCATCATCCTATGCATATGCTTGACGAGTAGCTATTGATAACATTCTCTCCATGATAAAGCCAAATATGTCAACAACAAATAACGATTTTCAATTCAGTAGCAATATGGAGCCTCTTTGACCTCGCAGTTGAAATTAAACCAACACACACAGCTTGCAGCCAACAACACTTGCATTTTTGTCCTTCACACAGGACAACACTATGTCATAAACTACACTGATCATTCCTACTAAACAGTAAAGAGAATCGACTCTATTCTGATCACCAGCAGGGATTAACAAAATGCCGAAAATCAGAATGTCATGGGTCAAAGAATCTTTCACAACATTGAGCAGTTACATCACTTGGAGATCAAACTCTCTGAAGAGTCAGAAGAGAATGGCAAACCATTTTTACATGCAACTCCACAGCCTGTGCAATTTGTAGCACCGGGTCTTCGCAGTAGCTTCGTAAACCCCCACCCCCCCTGGCTCGGTTTGACAGGCTATTATCCTCTTCCTTGATCGATTACAGAGACAGTTCGCAGTATCCCAGTCTGTGTGTGTGTGTGTGTGTTAGATCCTACCAGCCTCCCCCTCTACTTCAGTCTTGCAGAAACTTCTCACTCACTATGGTGCTTCTCTCTTTTTTAGAATGATCGATCAGAAAATTAACCCACCCACTAGCCAAGGAGTGCTAGTTTTTATAGAATGGGGAGGGGGAGAGGTCAGATTCCTGTTGACCACACATGGGGCTCTAGAAGCTTCGGGTGCACGTGGGGGTTTTGGGTTTGTAGGAGTGGGTGTCAGGGTAGAGGAAGAGTGGGGGAAGGAGTGGTGGACACAGGATCTGACCAGGGCAGAGGGGAGAGAGAATGCCAATAAAAAGTAACTAACAAGTGAAAAGTTCCTGAAATCTAGGATATGCCCAGCTTTTTAGTGAAAAGAGGCAGTTGAAGCTATACCAAATCATTCTCCCATAACCCTTAGGTGACCATTTGACTTATTTCCATCACTGCAAGGGCAAGATTCAGCCATCCATCACTAGAAATGGCATCTACCATTGCTTGTAAAAGCCTGGTGCATAATATAACGAAAGTAAGGAGCCCATTTTCTTAACCCTAAGCATGCAGTAGTTGAGCAATAGTCCACCATAAAGGCCACACCTCAGGTATGCATGAATGGATTCAATGAATCAACAACTTCAATGACACTCTCATTGACCATCTCGGAATAAGAGTGGCCCTTTTTACTCAGGACCTCAATTTGTGCCATCATTGGTGATACATATATTCTAGCTATAAAGCCATGCAAAGGGCCAAGTCACCCTGTGGCAATGCTGCATGCACTTTCTCTCCCACCTTCCACATCCTTGTCCTGTCCATCCTCCTCATTGGAAATGCAGGGAGCCCCTTCTTTTCCTGGGAGCGACGCCTAGCCAAGACAACACTGCATATTTCATTTCCTGAAGCAACATCCTCATAGCATTCATAAAGAATGTCCATGAATGGATAATATGATGTACTGTATGCAGCCTCAAAATCCTTTTTTTCTTGCTCATCCAGTGCATTGTAAACTGCTAACATTCTTTTTGTGGATATGCTCTTTGAAATGACACTAGTGATGCATTCGACAATACTACGATAGGCATCATGGTCAAATATTCCTACCTCAGTGCATCTTCTGAATAATGCCTCGACTAATCCATGTACAACACCAAGCAGAATTCTTCTTTCACCATAATTATCACTTCTATATTTATCTTCCAATGTTGTGGCAATCGTGACCAGTGACCATACGGCAATAGAACAGCCCAAGGCAACATCTATGGTTCGTCCATCAACATCCTGATGTACAACAAAACTGGAATTTATTCCTGCTCCATTTATTTTTTTTCCTTGCACATGTAGTCTTCTCATAGAGGACCCATACCTTTGGGACACACTGCAATCACACTAATGTTCCTTCTGAACTCTTCACCCACCGATTGTAGATGTTCATGTAAAAAGCTGTGAAATAACCTCAGGTAAGCCTTTGGCTTCATGGGAGCAAAAATCTGTTTGTAGTTATCTGTTTGTGATGCATCAGAAATCAGCAGAAGCACCAAATCACTCTCTGCAGTGGTTTCAAAAACATCTCTCAAAGTATCAGACTCCTCCGTAAAGCCAGCTTTTCTAGCCTCCATAATTGACTTGGATTCTTTCCGCAAGCCAATCTTCACTTTGATATCTGACTTGGCTTGACCCAGAGAATCATGCCAGATCTGGGCTCGAGCAAGGGCCTGAGAACCCCAACCAATAACCCCAATTTTCCTGATGCCTTGAAATGCTTGGGGGAGTCGAGGAAATAAGATCTCTTCCACCCCTGATAGGGCCTGTCTTTCTTCCTTATGGTCCCAGACTTCAATGATGGCAGCTTCTCATCATCTCGTAAAAGTTCCTCATCCTCTGGATCCATTAGAGGCCGAACTTTTGGAGCATTGTTAATGCTGATGTCCAGCAAGTCTAAGGGGATCCCAAGATCAGAATCCACCAGCAACCTGTGCTTTAATGTTTTCTCTAAAGAATTGATGCTATATTTATAGTAACGGTCCTTGTCATTATTGACTTGCAGCAGCTTTGGCTATGAAACAGGATCCGGAAGCTCATTTCTAAACTTGACTTTGCACACAAAAGTTGAAGGTCTTTTCAATCTGTTCTCAAATTTGTCTTTTCTTTCTATTTTCCCATCTTTGAAAGCACTCTGTTGTTCTATCAATGGCGTTCCAGCTGGTGGAAACTTGTGGATTGAAGGCCCTAAGTGTTTCCTTGCATCTTTCTTCTCCTCTAGCTTCTTCCTCTCATATTCACGTCTTTTTCCTTTTTGACGTTCTCGATCATTTTCTGACCTAATTTCAGGCTTTACCACTTGTGGTGGCTTTGATGAAGCACTAACTTTTGGAGGGCCTGTTACTTCTGGAGGATCATACGAAGAACCTTAAACTGCATAGCCATAGCTAGCATTGTAGGGCATTTTCTGTGAATGTTGAGGACCAACATTACCTCCGTAGCTCGGAGGTGCGTTTCCATACGTAGGGTAGACGTTGGATGAGGGATACTGGCTCGGTGGTGGGGGAGGAGGAGGTCCCTGATTCTGTCTGTATGTTCTTGGAGGCCCTGAATTTGGATAAAATGAAGACACCATGGTTAACAATCAAGAACAACTCAACCAACCACACAGATCAGCACGCCAAAGCGTGGCAGGCTTCTGCTTCCACAACGTTGGAACCCGAAGGATAGTCCTCCTGAGGATGCCCTCCACACTCCTGTGACTCTGCTTCACCCAAAAACGCCCAACAACAGTCGATGAGTCGGCCTCCTTCTTTTCCCCTCCACCTCTTGCGCTTGACTCTTCTGCTGCCCACCTGCACATGCAACAAACCCCCCGACCATCTCTGCCTGCTTCCTCCTTGCATGTCGGGAGAGGCCGATAGGCCCCAAAACGTCAGGGAGGATGGTTTCTAGTGATTTCCTGTACATAAGCAAGTGGCATGCATAATACATATGGCTTCTGGAATGGCTAATGATCGAAAATATGATAATCTTGAGATAACAATGGAGAATTCAATGTGAAACACATTGAAGCTAACACCAAATGCTAACCAAATGATTTCAAAAGCCAAGAAAGTCTATTTTGGATGGTAGGTAGTTCACTTATTACGAATCATACTAAGGATCGAGGAGCACCGACTTCTGTAAGGATGAAAATGACAAGAAAATGTTATGTCTCTTGTTTTGAGCATGGTTCCCCAAAAAGTCCAAGGCTCCTAATAGCATTGCTGTCAAGGCTATCAATATCACCAGATTCAACAAGGTGTGTATTTAATGAGACATGCATCCGATCTCGTTCCTTCAAAATGACGAACTTATCAAAGGCAAAAAAATAATAATTGGAATAACTTTTGATTTTCCAAGTTTGTACAAAACCATTTCATTCTCAACCACCATCCTGCTACCATCCGTTTTTGCAATGTCCATTGGCCTGCATATCACTTTTGCGTTTCCTTTATCCTCAGATAATCCATTTGACAAGAAATATTCTATAATGGCACAAAAGTCCTTGCTCTTTTGCCTAGGTGTGCCCTTGAAAAATCGTATCTTCATCCCTGACAGAGTCAGTTTTGTACCCACAAAAATATACACTGCCTAAACCAGTATGAGAAAGCACAAAATCCTTTTCAAACATGCAGCTTGGTCACACTTTCCCTATGAAGAGTACCAACAATTACTTCATTGGTCCCAACCCTCACCTTCAAGATGCGGGACTCGGTTTACTACTTGAAACCTAAACACCAAGGATCAACAGTTTTACATAGAAGATGTATACTCAAACTAAACACAAACGACACCACAAAACTCCATATCTGCTAATGGACAAAATCGTCGTACACAACTAAGCGGTCGAGAACGTACGAGCTGACATTGGCCAATCGTACTCAACAACTATAATAAAAAACGCACCCGATAGACAACTTCGTTTTGATGGCAACCTCAGCAAATGACAACATGCATTCCTGTATTTACGCCACACCACATGTACATAACCACACAATCTCCTCATGTATGTCATCATGTTGTATTTTATACATTTATTTTGGAGCGCATGCACACGCACCAACACTATGGGATCCCTATCAACATACATGTGACTATCGCAAAACAACTTCAAGATTCCACACATCGTAATCTGCACATACATCCATTCTTCTACTCGTAGACGCACATGCACATGTAGCTACATATTCTTATGCTCATACATGCACCCTCCTATTGCAAATCCTGCACTTAAGAAGCTCTCCATGCTAACACATGAGCACACCCAATGAACTTCAATACAACCGTCAATTTTCTAAAAAAACATTTTTGACAACTTTATTTTCATATTCAACATGCCACTAAACCGCCTAATCCACACAACCTTCCTGTGACACATACTCCCCTCTTCTTGCTTGCGATGTCGTCCTCGACAAGCATTCCTGCAATCTCCCTTTCACCTGTCACTCATCCAAATGGTTAAATTTTCCATAGAGATACAATTCAATCATTCAAGAAATGAGACCCGACAAGCCACAAACATATCTATATCATGCTCTCTTCTCATGCACAATCCTCAGAACTATTTTTCTTCATTTGTTAATCGCCTCATCATGCCAACCATGTTCACAATCACATGCATTGATACATTCACGTAACACATCCATTACGCTTCCGATCACATTCTTTCTCACATGCTCATGCATGATTCGTTTCCTTCCCATAGCATGCTCTTATACAATAAAACCAAAGCAGTGCAATGTATGCATGTCTTATTTCAAAACATGATTTTAATCGATGACAACAAATTTTTTTTTTTCATAATAATAACCACCACAAATTCCATACCTTACTTACCTTGCCAAAAACCTTCTTGATTTCCTTTTCTTTCTTATCTGCTCACTCATCAAAAGATGTTAGACCAAAAACATGTACTAATAAAAAACAAAAAAAAAACCCAAAATGTCACATAATCATATCGCACATAAAGATTCATTATCCTATTTTATGCAGGCTATATACACACAAGCAACATTGAGATTTCCTAAAGCGCGGCCTTACCTCATATCCCAAAAAACAGATCATCAACAGATGAAGCGAGACATGAATAAAGAATTTTTAAGAAACAAATACAACACTACCGACCTCTGGAACAAACTTGCTGATAAAATGAGAACAAACCAAATCTGAAAAATGGATTACGAATCAACCACTCATACATATAATACTTATACCTTTTGTTGGTATTAGCCTTGAGCAGATCGACCTATCAGCTATCATCATCCCGTCCCATTAGACACGTGCATGCAAAAACACACCCTTCTGGGCGATCGTCGCCCTCCTCCTCTCTATGTCTCCCCCTCACGAGTGAGAATATTTCTTCATTATTTTTTCCTTTTCTTTTTTTTGTTTATTTTTTTGATTCACGAGTTGGCCTATGTTGCAATTGGATGCGACTCGTGGCCCTGACCACCCGATCAGGTTGGCTCCACCCATCTACCAATACAACATAGCGCGCAATGACATATATACATGATATATACACATATATACGTGCTAGCCCATATCAAAGCTGGGTGCGGTTCGTGGTCTCGACCGCCCGGCCGAGATGGCTCCACTCACCTACCAACCCGCTATGGCGCGAAGCACCGAAACAGATATACACACACTCGTCCTTGCCTATGACAAAATTAGCGTCGGCTCACGGTCCTGACCACCCAATCAGGAGGATTCCGCCCTACTAGCCCGTCATAGCGCGCATGCACACATACATATATACACAATTTTTTTTTTGTTTTTTTTTTTCATCATCTCCCATGTCCTGAGAGTTAGGGAGAGGCAGAAAGGAGTCTCAACCAACCCAACACACACATCATGCAACCGAAACTACAAAAAATACAAAAAAACACTCATGAAAGCTGATAGGTCGATCTTCTCTTGCCATTACGTACCAGGATATAAAGATTATATGATACAACTGATTAATCGCAATCACACTTACCAATCTGAATTCTTCTCATCTTATTTTGAAGTTCTTTTCCTAAGGTGGCCATGTTATATAAGATAGCTCAAAAAGCTCTACTCAGCCTCGTTTCATAGTTGGTGATCAATGTTCTTCAGGAGGTGAGTCAGGCTCTGCTTGAGGAGCCTCATCGTCACTATGTATCACCAATTGATCCGCCCATGCCCAATAGATATCATTTACCTCATTAGGCATCTCCCTCGTGCTGTGGTTAATAGAAGTATTGGTCCTCTGCATATCCAGCCCAACCAAGCAGATATGCCTTGAATTGGGGAAACGAGAATTCAATGTCCAAATCTTGGTTCCAAAAGCATACTAGCCAGTGCGTTTCCTCCACATTGTAGTCTCTCCGCAAGCTCTCAACTGATATCTCCATGCTTTCTAACGCTTGATCCGAAAAATATACGACAAGGTCGAATAGAGTGCTCCGGTATACTTGATCAGCCATCGGTCCCCTAGTCCTCAGTGATCCTGCATAGTAATATACTTGGTTTACCAGTTTCTGCGATTCTTGCAAACAGAAGGTAAATTGAATGAAAAAGTCGAGAAAGGCCTTCTCGTTTCGTTCTCGTATCCAACCGCAAATCTCTCGTAAGAGCACCCAAATTACACAAAAAAGTGCTATCAGCCAATGACTCGCTCGAAGTCCTCTCCGTGCATAATCCCCTATCGACCCTTGTACGCTGTGCTCACTATCCTGACATTTATTCCCCTCAAACCTTGATTGGATAACTTTGTCATATTCGTCCCAAGACAATCTTGACTGCTTCAGGCCGCTACCATTCCTACACGTACTCTTTAGATGAAGCACTTTACTCATTGTGCCCTTTTTTGACTCCTTTTTCAATGCATGTCCCTTCTTCAGTACGTCACATTTGGGAACTTCTGTCTCACAACTATCTTGGTTCTTTTTATCTTTACCTTTTAAGAGGTTCTCCTTCCGATCGGCTAGGTCCTTACTAGAACCCTCGTGGTCCACACACCACTTTTCTCTCCTGGATCTAGCTTTGCCCTCGTGTTCTTCCTTGCATGTATCCTTGCTCATGGTATCCTGCATTCTTGTTGTGCCAAAAAATAACCTACTGCCTTGGTCCCCCATCTCATGGCATTTTTTATCTCGAATTTCAAAAGGGCTTCTCTTGTTCTTCGAAGAGTTTTCCTTCTATGCCTGAGGATCAATCACCTGGCTCACTTCCTTCTCTTTCTTTGCAACACCTACTTTTACCATCTTTCCCGTGTCCATCTTGGCTTCTTCTAGACCTAACGACAACCATGCACCACTAGTCAACATTCTTTCAATTTCATCTTCTTGTCTCGGAGTGACTTCTTTCCACTCAACCCTCGCATCGCATTCTTATACATTTGACTCCTTCTTCCTCAACCGTATATCCCCATACTCAACTTCCAAAGCTTCGGCTTTTCCCTTCATACATCCTGCTTCCATTACAGTGGTCAGTTCTAAGGCTGTCCCCCTCCTAAGATCGTTAGTCTCAGCTTCCTTCGGGTCTATGTGCATTGTATAGCACTCAGCCTTGCCTGTACTTGCCAACCATTCCAACAATTCCTGATCGGAATCATCTTTATAGAACAATGGATTTTGAAACTCTCTCATCTTGGTGTCTTGATTCTTGGAGAGTTGTAAGTTGAACCCGTCTTGAAGTAGCTTCTTGTAGGGCTCAGTGTTCAAGGCAACCCTTACTCGTGATTTTTCTTATTTTGCTTTCTCCTTTGTTTTTTTCTCTAATTCCTCCTCTGTTGTTGGCCTCTTGTCACTTGAGTTTGAGGAAACTTGGATTTGCACGTGATTCGACTTTGGCCCGATTGTAATGAACCCAGTGCGCAAGTCATGCACACATTTGGCTTGCACAAGCCATGGATGTCCAAGTAGGATTGAGAAGGTCGCTTCTGAAGTCCTTGGTCTAACTATCAAGTAATCGACACTAAAATATAATCCTCCAACCACTGTGCTCACATTTTTCAAAAGGCTAGCCGGTTTCACTTGAGTTTGAATAAATCCTTGGACATCTTTTTCCTGTCTCTTCTTATCTCGAGCTTTTCTCGGTTTCTTGATATATTCGTTATAAAATTGCTTCCTATATGTCGGGGAACATCTTAGCAAGGTGCCAATGTCCAAAGTAACTTCTGTTTCGTCCAACATTTGCACAATGTCAATTTCCTCTGTGCTTTTCCTTTCCTTATGACATTTTGTGGCCTTTAATCTCTCTGGGAATGGGGCAATGCCTTGTATGAACTTCTTCATCACCGGCGGAAGTATTTCGATTTCATGTCCGTCTTCAAATTCTCGTTGCTCAACAAGTCCCTCCACTTGCTCTTCTACCTCCCTATGCTTGGGTACCTTTTCTTTATCGGCATTTTCACTACTTTTTTCCGCATCCTTCTTCACATATTCTTGAGTCCTCGTGACCACTGCCACAATAGGATCTTTTCATGCACTCTTGCCTGGGTCAGCTTCTACAAAGTGCATGAAAGAACTGGGTCCTTCTCGAGAATCGGGTGTCCTAAACACCACTCCTATTGTAGGAATTTGTTCTTGTACTCTAGGAGTGGGATGCGCTTGGGTCTCAACATAGTTTGAGGATTCTATTGGACCTTTTCCCTTGCCACTCTCAGCTTTCTTTTTTTGGACAGTCTTCATCAAAGTGGCCCTCTCCACTGCAGTACCTGCACATTGGAGTGTAATCAATGGGTTGCTTTTCATTTGGGCATCTAGTTTGAGTATGTCCAAAACCATAGCATCTCCAACATTGATTTGGACCAGTTCCCCTTCCCTGGGCCTGTGCTGCCCTTCCAAGATAGCCACCCTCCTGACTTTGAGCACCATGCCCATAAGTCTGTCTAGTTTCCCAATGAGGTATGGGTGGGATGCTTTGAGCCGATAGTCATGTGTAAGGATGCCTTTGGGTGTTTTCCGATTGTAGGGTGCGTTCTTCATAAGCCCTTCTATGATAACATTGGTCCTCTGTATGGTTCGGACTACTGCAGAAAGTGCAAAACCGTCTAGGTGGTGGTCTATCCACGAACACTCTTGAAACTGTGGGGCACTCCGAAGCCAGATGACCATAGCCATGGCACTTCCCACACCATGTGTTGGACCTAAACACACCCTGATTAGGATCCGAGGTTGTCTCATGTTTCACAGTGTATGTTTCTTGGGTGAGCGTGTCAGTTTTTACTGCTTGAGTGACTAACTCTAATATTCGCTCCTCTGTCAATGCGGGTTTAACCTCGCATGGCATATTGGTCACAGCTACAAAGGCCAGATGGTCAATGTAGGGCCTCCCTGGCCAAGATTTCTTACTGGTGTGCTCCCTAGTCCTTTTGTTGGCTCGTATAGGAGCTCTATCCTCCTCTGTTGACCCAATTGCACTTCCTCCCATACCCTAGCCTACTCTTTGGCAGCTATCAAATTGGCGGGCTGCATAAGGCTTATATGTTGCTGTGCAGTGGGATCTCTCAATCAATTCCTTCCGACTACTCGTATGATTCTTCCCTACGCCTTTCTCGAGCTTCAGCCCTTCGAACGGCTCGCTCTTCTCTCTCAGTCCTAGTTCTTCTTGAGGAAGAACTTTCTTCGTTCATGTACTAGTCACTGGGTCCGAGAGCTCAGCCAACTTGTGGCGCCAGGCGAACCTATGGCACTCTCTTGTAGAGATGTGCCAAGCTCATCCCCAGTAGGATTGCCAAAGGGATAAGGTCTTGAGCACTTAAAATGTGCAAATAATTGCACCTATATCTATCTATCTCTATGCAATTTCTCATAACTTGCCAGATGTATTTTACCCTCAAGCCACAATTTGACTAATGTAGTTCACGTTCCCGATCTCGTTAACTTATTTCTTGGTCCTATTGCCTGCTTTGATACATGAAAGGTCTAGTTTTAAGCCTTCTTTTACCACGCCCCTCCCATTTTCTTCTTCCCTCTCAACCCTAAGCCCCTCGTGTACCCTCCTTACTTACAATCCTACGTTCACCTCCTCACAAGCTCACCCAATCTCACCAAACCCTACACACTCGAGTGCATGCCCTTCTTCTTCCTCTAATTAGCACACTCTCTCTCTCTCTATTTCTTTTTGTCCCTCTCGATACAATGCACCCTTTCACTTCTTCACTCTTACTTCTCTACTCGCACACACCTAATAACCACACACTAACACTCACAACCATTCTCTTTTTAATAGGCTAGTGCTTACACTTGCACTCTTGCACTTGCACACTTCTCACTCACACACACACACACCAAGCTGAACAGACACTCACTTATTCACCACTCCGACCATGCAATCACTCACACACTAACTCACCCCTACACACCTACACACTTCCTATCTAGTCACAAATTCTTTCTCACTCAAACACACATAAACAGCCCAGCTTGCACACACCAACTCGTAGTTGCACATTCTTACTCTCACTTCTCAGTTCTGCCCTAGTTTCTCTCTGTCAAGCTCACCCTTTCACTCTCATTTTCAGACACATTTATTCCAATACCCGTTGAATACAACTACTGACTCAAACCCTCCCAATCTCATTTCGGTACAGAAATACTCCACTAGAATCTCACCCAAACAATAATATTTTTTCACATACACACCCTTGCACTCCCTTCCTCTCATACACTCTCACTATCACCGTCACATACACACAATCAATCTAGCATACACCTCAATGCTTCACTCTTGCACGCAGTTATGCACCTCTACACATAGTCCTTCACTAATCCTTTCACACATAAATAGTCAACCCCAAGCCCACTCACACACCAACTCACTTATGCACTAGCTCTCAAAGACAAACTCGTAAAATATTAGGCACAAATTCACACATTGACACTTTCAGCTTCATATACTATTTCCATCAGCCTAACTACAACCTTCAATTTACCTTACCTTTCTCCCTATTCCCCAACAATACTCTTTCTACATAGTATACCAGTTCACTCACTTATGCATACAACCACACTCATGCGTTCTTCCTCTTCCACATATTGGCACACATAGACCTGAACATGCACTCATTCTTGTGCACATGCACCCAATCTCATGCATGCACCCAATATCCATTTTTCTCCTTGTCATTTACTTGCACATTTATACACCTAAATGCATCGACACATATAATTCAGGAACCAACCCCAAATATTCATAAAGACTCGTGTTCAGTCATACAAACCCATTGTATTGCATTCAACAATAGCTTTCTTATAGTTCATTAATCGAATAGAACGGTTCCGTTATAACCAAATGATATGGACCATCAATATCGCCCCCCCTAAGATCATAACCTGAGGCTTCCAGACATACCATAAAGCCATCATCCTATGCATATGCTTGACGAGTAGGTGTTGATAACATTCTTTCCATGATAAAGCCAAAGATGTCAACAACAGATAACGATTTTCAATTCAGTAGTAGTATGGAGTCGCTTTGACCTCACTATTGAAATTAAACCAACACACACAGCTTGCAGGCAACAACACTTGCATTTCTGTCCTTTACGCAGGACAACACTATGTCATAAACACTGATCATTCCTAATAAACAGTAAAGAGAATCGACTCTATTCTGATCACCAGTAGGGATTAACAAAACGCCGAAAATCAGAATGTCATGGGTCAAAGAACCTTTCACAACATCGCGTAGTTATAGCAATTGGAGATCCAACTCTCTGAAGAGTCGGAAGAGAATGGCAAACCTTTTTTACATGCAACTCCACAGCCTATGCAATTTGTAGCACAGGGTCTTCGGAGTAGCTTCGTAAACCCCCACCCCCCTGGCTGGGTTCGACAGGCTATTATCCTCTTCCTTGATCGATTACAGAGACAGTTCCTAGTATCCGAGTCTCTCTCTCTCTCTCTCTATCTGTGTCAGATCCTACCAACCTCCCCCTCTGCTTCAGTCTTGCAGAAACTTCTCACTCACTAAGGTGCTTCTCTCTTTTTTAGAATGATCGATTAGCAAATTAACCCACCCACTAGCCAAGGAGTGCCAATTTTTATAGAATGGGGAGGGGGAGAGGTCACATTCCTGTTGACCACACGTGGGGCTGTAGAAGCTTTGGGTGCACGTGGGGGTTTGGGGTTTGTAGGAGTGACTGTCAGGGTAGAGGAAGAGTGGGGGAAGGAGTGGTGGACATAGGATCTGACCAGGGCAGAAGGGAGAGAGAATGCCAATCAAAAGTAACTAATAAGTGACAAGTTCCTGAAATCTAGGATATGCCTAGCTTTTTAGTGAAACGAGGTAGTTGAAGCTATACCGAATCATTCTCCCATAACCCTTAGGTGACCATTTGACTTATTTCCATCGGTGCAAGGGCAGGATTCAGCCATCCATCACTAGAAATGGCATCTGCCATTGCTTGTAAAAGCCTGCTGCATAATATAACCAAAGCAAGGAGCCCATTTTCTTGACCCCAGGTGTGCAGTAGTTGAGCAAATGTCCACCATAAAGGCCACACCTCAGGT
The DNA here is from genome assembly GCA_020310875.1 of Ceratopteris richardii. Lineage (NCBI taxonomy): Eukaryota > Viridiplantae > Streptophyta > Polypodiopsida > Polypodiales > Pteridaceae > Ceratopteris > Ceratopteris richardii. The sequence continues at coordinate 127,459 of MU260861.1, read as the reverse complement.
ATGCATGAATGGATTCAATGAATCAACAACTTCAATGACACTCTCATTGACCATCTCGGAATAAGAGTGGCCCTTTTTACTCACGACCTCAATTTGTGCCATCATTGGTGATACATATATTCCAGCTGTAAAGCCATGCAAAGGGTCCAGGTCACCCTGTGGTAGTGCTGCATGCACTTGCTCTCCCACCTTCCACATCCTTGTCCTATCCATACTCCTCATTGGAAATGCAGGGAGCCCCTCCTTTTTCTGGGAGCGACGCCCAGCCAAGACAACACTGCATATTTCATTTCGTGAAGCAACATCATGCTAAGCCAAATGTGTAGGCTTGTACATTTGCACCACTCTCCCTCAAGCCAAACATCTTGGCTTGTATTGCTTCATCAATCTTCTTGAATATCCTGTAATCCAATCATGGTTTTAAACCTCCAAAGCTTATTACCATCAAGTGCTTTGGTTAACAAATCAACACACTGCATACTTGTAGATACATATGCTAGTTGAATCTCTTTGCTCAAGAGTTTCTGCCTAACATAGTGATAGTGCACTTCTATATGCTTAGTTCTTGCATGATACATGGGGTTGGCTGCAAGATGGAAATAAATAGTATTATCACAAAAGATCATTGGTGAATGAGTGTGATGTGTCAAATCTAAGTAGAGCAATCTAATCCAAACAACTTCTTGTGTAGCATTTGCTAATCCCTTGTATTCAGCCTCTGTTGAAGATAGAGCAACAATTGTTTGCTTCTTAGAAGACCATGAGATGGGATTATCACATGCAAAAGTTAAATATCCAGAAGTACTTCTGTCATCCTTACATCCTGCCAATCTGCATCTCAGTACAAATTTATGTCCAAATCGGATGTGTATGGGAAGTAAAGACCTTGATTTTGAGTACCTTTGAGATACTTCAAAATTCTTCTAGTAGCTTCCAAGTGAGGTGCTCTAGGTTCTCATAACATATGTAAATCCTTGTTAATGTTGAATTGTTTAGACTTCCAACTATGCTTTGATAACCTGCAACGTCTTCAAGCAAATCACCTTCATGAGCATTTAATTTATGATTTACCTCCATCAAGTGGAACTTCTTCAACATGTCCTGCACATATTTCCTTTGAGTGATGTAGATTCCAGAGTTAGTGTATACTAACTCAAGTCGAAGAAAATATTTCAGAAACCCTAGGTCACTGATCTTAAACTCTTGCAACATCTGGTTTTTTATTTGTTTGATGCCATTGGCATCACTATCTGTGAGAATGATGTCATCCACATATGCACATAAATATATCATATTTGAATTACTCCTCTGATAAACAGAGAAGAATCTGCCTTGCTCATCATGAATCCTTGGTCTTGAAGATAGGTTGTTAACCTATGGTTCCATGCCCTAGGTGCATGCTTCAAACCATAAAGAGCCTTTTTTAATTTGCATACATGATTTACCTTGCTTGGATCTTCATACCCAGGAGGTTAAGCCATGTAAACCTCTTCTGAAATCCGTCCATTGAGAAAAGCATTCTTCACATCTAGTTGATACATATTCCAATTTCTAGATGCAGCTACACTTACCAATACTCTGATGGTTGGCATCTTAGCCACTGATGAAAAGGTTTCTTCATAGTCTACTCCATGGGTTTGTGCAAAACCCTTAGCCACAACCCTAGCTTTGTACCTATTTATGGATCCATCTAATTTGCTCTTGATTTTGTAAATCCACCTAGAACCAATTACCTTCATTGATGCTTTCTTGGGTACTAGCTTCCAAGTGTCATTTTCTTGGAGTGCTTCTATTTATTCATCCATAGCCACCTTCCATTCTACTTTGGTGCTTGCTTCTTCATATGAAGAAGGTTCTTCAAGTGATAAGATAAATAGAATGCTTAGTGACTTATGAAGTATCATACCCATATTGGATTGGCTTCTTACTCTCTCTTTGTGATCTCCTTAAGGCTTGGTTGGATGACTCAAGTATGTCCTCCAACCTCTTCATCTTGACCTCGCCTTTTGATTTCCATGCTCCAAATTCTTCCAAGTTGATGGTGTCCTCATCATCTGATTTGATGTCTTCAATTGTGTTTGGCTCCTCCTTGGTGAGGCTCGGAAATTCTTCTTCCAAGTCATATGGCAATTTGACCTTCCTGCATTCACTTTCAAACCAAGAGCCATTCTCATCAAACACAACATCTCTACTAACCATAAATCCTTTGTTGGATGGATTATAAAGCCTATACACCTTTTGATTTATATCATACCCTATGAAAACACATTTCTCTACCTTAGGGTCTAACTTACCTTTAATTTGAGATGGAACATGCACATAAGCAACACATCCAAATATTCTGCAATGTTCAAGTTCCATGCCTCATAGGGGGTCATCCCATCAAGGGTCTTAGAGGGTAACCTGTTAATAAGATAAGTGGCAGTAGACACAACCTCTGTCCACAAATAATTAGGCAACTTCTTTTCATTTAGCATAGATCTAGTTGCTTCCACAATCAATCTATTCCTCCTCTCTGCTACTCCATTTTGCTCCAGAGTATACCTAGTTGTGATCTCTCTCTTGATACCTCTGTCCTGCAAAAATGCATCAAACTCATTGGAGAAGTACTCACCTCCTCCTTCTGACCTTATCCTCTTTAAACTCTTTCATGTTTGATTTTCCACAAGAGCAAGATACTTTTTGAAACAACTAAACACTTCATCCTTATGTTTCATGAAATACAAGATAGTCCACCTACTTAAATCATCAATAAAGGACACATAGTACCTTGAGCCTAAAATTGAAGGGTTCTTGCTTAGTCCCCACACATATGTGTGGACAAGTTCCAAATAATCCTCATGCATATAGCCTTTCTTTGTAAAGGGTAACCTATGTGATTTACCAAACCCACATGCACCACATTTATAGATCATGTGTTGCTTGGATACATTAGGTATTCCAAGTACACATTGATCTCTACATATCTACTTCAATGTTCTCTCACCAATGTGTCCTTATCTTTTGTGCATATCTCTAACTGATCCTTATAATTATAAAGTGCAATGTTTCTGGTGTCCTCAAGCTCAAATGTAAACAATCTACCTGTTTTCTCCTCCTTTGCAATTCACCTGAATCCATGTTGGGGGTCCTCCAAAAAGGCTCCAAATTTATTGAACCTAACATGAAAACCCTTTTCCTCTATTTGTCCAACACTCATCAAAATTTTTGTGATAGTAGGTACATAAAGAACGCTGCTCAACAGATTCTTATTCCCATGAGAAGTTTTAACATTTCCTACCTTGACAACTAAATGCTTGGTATCATCACCTCTCTAGATTTGGTGCTTTCCCTTGGGCTCTTCAAGTTCTTGAAGTTCCTATAGCACTCATCTGTTTTAAGGAAGCATTGTGGCTTTCTCATCGTGCTTGTGATATGGGTTTACCTCAGCATGTACCTCATTTGCTCAGTGACAGTCAGAGTGCCATTGATTTGGCTAAGAATCCGGTCTATGATGCAAAGAACAAGCACATTGAGGTGAGGTATCACTTCATTAGAGATTGCTTAGCCACTGAGCACATTATTCTTGAGAAGGCTCACACTCGAGATAATGTTGCATATGCTTTGACTAAAGCTCTACCACATGATAACTTTCGACATTGTTGTCACTTGATGGGGGTTGCTACCACCATATGCATCTATGTACAGCTCTCTCCAAGGAACTTCCTTCTTGGACACGTGGATACTAACCATCCAAGTGTCATCTATGTAACTACATGTGTGCCAAGTGTCCTAGTTAATTGGAGTTAACTGAAGTGGATGCTTCTAGAATGCTCTAGAGATCTTTGGGCAAAGTACTCTCCCCATGTAATGCATGGGGATTGAACCCAAGACCTCTTCCTTCAAACCCATGAGACTGAACCACTAAGCTAAGTGGATCACTTGTTTATAAGATCACATGACTTGCTATGTAACTCTAGTCTCGAGATCTTTTGTCATATACATGGCTGAACAAAGGGTGTCCAATTTTAGGTCTGTCTAAACCAGCTAGACCCTTAGATCATAGACTTACTTTATAACAATATTTCCCCCTTGGAAAAATATTTTCATCCTCAAAAATAGAGCTATATAGATAATATAGGAAACCCCCAAGCCTCATGTTCTAAAACTCAAAGAACATGTCTCATCTCTGTGGTGGGATCCCTGCCCAAATGATTCAAAAGACATTTAGCTTTGCATTTTGATAAATTGTTCAAAGTAAAAATTAAGAAATGAATAATAAGGGTGGATCTAATAACATCCGTAGCCAATTCATTGTTTTACTAGGTGCAGTTTGGGCACCAACATGTGAGATGGGTGATCGTAATCTTTCCATCATATGGTCATCGTAATCTTCATTCCCTTGATCATATTAGACAAATTTCAATCTCAGCTACAGTCTTTAGCACTGGAGTTTTTCGTATCTACAAACACCATGCCATTTTGTAAAGTAGATATTGTTGAAGAAAAACTTATAAATTATGTACTTCCATTGATTATCATATGTTATAAATCTTAAAAAATCTTGAGTGTGTTGATTGATGGGGGTTCGGAGTCAATATTGCAATATGATTGATTTTCCAATAGATAGGGTGGATAGACATCCATCCTAACCCATTCTATATCTAGATGGTTGATCAATCCTTGTTAATTGAGCTTCATAAAGGGGACAAATATAACCTATTTTTGTGATGCCCTTGGTTGAAACATGCTAAAGTACAACAAGATTGGGGATCCCAAGCAGTGACCAAGGATTGGTTGGAATCATTTAAACTTGGTTGCCTGATCAAGCCACATTTTGTTAAGGTTTGTGTGGACTTACCTACTACTTTGTAGAGCAATATGCTTGCACTCTTACAAGAGTTTAAAGATGTTTTTGGATGTGAATATTTTGACATGAGAACTCTTGATCCTCGAGTATATGAGCAAAAGAACCACTTAAATCCAGACATAGCCCCAATCATCCAAAAATTCTAATGGATAAATCCATATTTTTCTAAGGAAGGGCTAGATTGCTTGTTGAGGGTTGGTTTTATGATTTTGATTCAGTATCGAAAATGGGTCTCATCAATTGTAATTGTACCAAAGAAGAACATCTAGCTTAGAATCTAAGTTAACTATCAAAAATTAAATGATATAACGTTATCAGACCCTTTTGCTATGCCCTTCTTCGATTTTATGTTGGACAAAGTAGTAACCTAAGAGATTTACTCCTTTTTGGATAGATTCAACTATTATAAATAGGTCTATATGGTTGAATCTAATGTTCTAAAGATAGCTTTTACCACAAATTGGGGTGTGGTTGCTTGCACAATTATGTGATTCAGACTTCAAGATGCTCCTAGCACTTTTTGAAATTGTATGCATCAAATATTTTCACCACATCTAACCAGTTTCATGCGGTTCTTTCTAGATGATTTCTTAGTGTTTGGAAAGTGGGTGGACCATTTCCACTTGCCCATGTGTTTTATCAAATGCAAAGAATTACATGTATGCATTAACTCGACAAAGCCAGTAATTTGGGATGGTGTGATGAGCCTCTTGGACATAGTATCTCACATGATGAAATTTGTATGGATCTTGAAAATGTCAATGTGATTTTGCAAGCTCCACCATCCCCAAATAGAAAAAGTTCTTACAGTTCCTTGGGCAAATATGTTGGCATGGTTGCCACTTATGGTTCTTAGCTCATCTCCATTTATTGCCATAGCTACTTGGCCCATTCCAAAACTAGTAGTTTGTAGTGGACCAAAGAATATTATTTGGCTTTTTGACACCATAAAGTATTATTAACTAAAGCACTGATTCTAAAATCTTTGGATTGGGCTCATCCATTCCATGTGTTTGTGGATGTGTATTATGTGATCATTCATAGTGTTTTGATGCAAAAAATAGGCCATACCTGGTATCGCCCAATTCATGATGTGAGTTGTAGATTGTCCAATGTTAAAAAGGACTATTTAGTAATTGAGTGAGAATTTTTAGGCCTTATTTACTCTATTAAAAAATTCCATCATTATTTGCTCTGTCACTAGTTTACTTTTCATGTTGACCACTCAATATTGCTATACTTGGTCAAGCAACAAAACTTGGTTGGAAGACTCATGTGGTGGGTCTTGGTTTTGCAGTAATTTGATTATGATGTGGTACATCAACCAAATTCTTCATATGTAGTGGCTAATTTCTTATCATGCCTTGATTTCTATGAACCACTGATGGTGTAGGTCGTTCTTTCTTGGATGTGGAGTTGTTCTATATTCTAGAGGATATAGAACCTAATTTAGGTGATCCAAAAGTGTATGATTAGATTGTTTCTTTTCTGCGAATAGATGATCATTTAATGCGCTTGCAATTGACATCCCTCAAGAAGATTGCTCTTTGGAGTAGGTAGTTGATAATTATTCTGATCAACTATGAGTTAAAGATCTGACCAAAGTCTGGCTACATTGTGTCCTACCGCACAAAGTTTTTGTAGTGATTCTAGAAGCTCATTGTGGACTCATTGTGGCCATTGTTGATTGTAGAGTAGATTTAACAGTAAAGAAAATAATTTAGAGTGGTCTTTGGTGGGATATTTTACATAAGGATGTTAGGGACTTTGTTTGAAATATTATCACTGTCATCATATAGGTGAAAGTCTTTGAGCCTATACACGGGTAATGAGGGCTAAGGTTACTATTGATTAAGTCACAATACGAGGAATTACAAGGGTGGATAAGTTAGGACATAAGAAATCTAGGGACAAAGTGAGAATCATTCGTTCTAGTGGCATATTATTATAGTGAATATATCACTCAATAAAAGGTGATCCATCAAGGTTTAGAAGTATATATAATTCGGGGAAAAAAACCCCCAAGGAGGGAAAAAAGTGCCCCGAAGGTCCTAAGCATGTTCACACACATCATTATAATCTTAATGAACATCCTTTATTTTTGATAAAAAATAAAACCATGATTTTTCCAATTACAAAGGTTAAACCATTTACAAAATTCCTCAAAATGAAAGCAGATTTCCAAGTAGAACAAAAGTGGCTGAATTTATCATTAATATCAATATGAATTTACACATCACAAATGTATCACAACGTTATAGCATAGGTATTAATTAGGAGATGTCACATGATGACACTAGATTCCTAGTTACACACAAAACTATTAGATGATTGAAGAATTCGATTGCAAAATTGGGGCAAATAATAAGTCAAAGAATGAACAAGATAAAATCAAAGAATTGAGGCATTTGATACGGTAAAATTAAACATCCTTCTATGAAAAATCTGTCCCAGAGCAATTCTCATGTCTCTTTCTTTTGTTGTACTCTCTTTATAACATGTTGCCTATATTCCACCAAAGCTACTACTTACTTTATGTGAGGATATATCAATATTGACAACATATATTTTACCCATGCCATCTTTGATTACATCTTTTCTTTAAGGTAATAAAAATGGTGTCTCACGTGTAGTATTATTTTCCTAGTTTGTTATGCGAAATATCTCTAATTATAGATAGTTCCACTTTCACTACCTCGACATACTTGGGCATGATTTTGTATGCTCTAATTTTCATATGTGAGGATCCATATATCCATGGTATATGATGGAAGCAAAGTTCCTCTTGGATTGCTATCACACCCTTATAGGACCATGCAAATACCTTAATTTAGTTGTATAAAAGTGATGTTATCTTATAGATAATATAGGGGTGGCCTCCATAGCCATCATGCTAAGGAGTCTACTTGAGTATTAATCATCTCCAAGGTCGACTTTATGCCCCCTCTCTGAGATCTTGACAGAAGACATCAATAGTATTAGTGGACTAGGGAGTTAGTTCATACTTTGTAAAGTCCTTCCTAGTCCATCCTTGAGGAATTTCTCAAAAAAGAAGATCATTTGAAGGTACTATTTCAGAATTCATGATAAGTGGCTCCTACGTTACACTTCCATGTTCTTAAATTACATCAATCATATTTTCGAAATGCTCTAGATTACTCTTTTCTCTATCTTAAATTTCCACATTAGCCTAGACTAGTCCATTGGACTTATTTGTGCTACATGGAGGGTTCACTTAGACTGTCCCTATTTTGAGCCTATTTGTTTCACGTAGTGGACTTATCCAAGTTGTTTCACCCAGTGGACTTATCCAAGTTTGTCCATTTAATGGACGAAATCACTCTATTATTACTTGAAGGCTACGTGATGAGTTCAAATTTCCTCCAAGTTGATATCCTTGATCAATTTGTCGCAAGTATTTACCTCACTTTTTCTACATATCAGAGTCTTGAGTCAAACTTTGAATATAACATTTTCTTACATATTTTTTATAGCCAATTGTGCTTGGATAGTAGATGCTAAGAGTTGCCATGCTCCCTTATGGCTTGCATTGACGACTTCATGGATTTCCATAGTGTAAAATTATGAGCTATCCATCATCTAATTGAGTACCGAGAAGAAATAGAAATGAATTGTTGTATGGAAATGATATCCTTGAACAATCATTGATACCTTTTTCTGATCTACCAAAGGAAAAATCATAATCCCGAATTTACGAACTACTTTACAATGATTTCAAGATTACAACTAAATATCAAGATTCTACGAAGGGTGATTAACCTTCTTTGTAGCCATCTAGGCACTGTGGGATTTGGGGAGTCCCATGGGCACTAGTTCCCTTCACTTGTACTTTTCTTTTCCTTTTATTTAATACAAGTCCAGGAGAGTAGGCTAAGTCCGAACTTCCTTTATATTAAAAAAAAAGTCTATGAACTACTTTAGCCGGCATAATCTTGAATTCACGAGCTTCATGGATTTCCATAGTGTACAACTCTAAGCTACCCATCATCTAATTTAGTATTGATTCTTGATCGATGTTTCCATGGTATAATGGATATCCTCTAATTTAGTGTATTTGAATCTAATCATCGGTTTTAATTGATATAGCCATAGTATATTTCTTCCCTAATACTAGAGTGCCTTGGTCTTAATCAACCATAATCTGCCCAAAGAAACGGAAATGAATTGTTGTATGGAAAGGTGATGTTTGAAAAATCAAATGGGAAATGAATTGTTGTATGGAACTGCTTTGCGAACTGCTTTGTTTGCGAAGTGCTTTTCGGCAACTGCTTTTCGGGTACTGCTTTTCGCGAGCTGCTTTTCGCGACTGCTTTGTTTTGGGAAACATATTTTAACCGCATGATAGGCTGCAGGGGTCGAACAAGTTCTGGGCCTAGCATTCGAAGGCGCTCTTGCGAAGGCCAATCTATTTCTCCCTCACGACGGTACCGTAGGCGCTGCCGCAGGAGATGGGCTGGAACGTAGAGGCACTTCCTGATGACCTCATGCACAACGTAATGACACGACTGCCCATGGATGCACTAGTAAGATGTGCGGTCGTCTGCAAGAGATGGTACGCTTCCATCAAATGCGCAAGATTCTGCTCATCTATAACATCCCTACATCCTCCGCCTCCGCTGTTGTATGTCTGGGGGCTTGACAAAACCCACAACGAATTTGCATTGATCTACAATCCATTTTCCAATTGCTGGCACGAACTCCTCAAATCTCAGAAACGACCTTTGCGAAAGCGAAGCAGACAACCGTTGAGTTCAAGTTCTCTCTCCCTCACAGCTTTGTCTACCGGCCCCATCGTTCTACAACCTTTCGCAACTCGCAAGGCTCTTCATCTCCACTGCAGTCAATCTTTCGCCTGTGATTGCACGGACCATAAGAAGAATTTTTACTCTATAAATACTTGTTTTCTGAAAGGAAAGAGTTTGAAGGAGAATTCTACAGATCAGACTTGCATGTTGAAGACATCTACAACAGACATGCATTTCTCTCACACCTATTGCCCTTGGAAGATTTTCCGTTCTTCAACATGTCAATATTTAGCGTCGGAAAAGATTCTCGTACTAGCAGTGTTGGAGATGGAAAGGAGATTCATCAGACAGCCTTGTTTCAGTACTTTCATTATTTCTGATACTGGGCATAGATTTTCAAGCAAATTTCTTGTGTATAACTCGCAGGACAACATCTGGAGAATACTTTCTTCTTTACCTCATGATCTGCAACCAGCAAACCTTTCAGAAGGACTTCTATCATCTGCTTTGGTTGGAAGAAGGATTTACATAATGCATACTTTACGCAAGTTTATTGCCTATTTTGATGTTGATAGTGAATCATGGAGCCCTGTGCAAACCCTAACCGGTTTACAAAACATGCCAGTGGCAAATGTGCATATAGTGAGCAACGACAATGGCCTAAGTCTGCTTTCTAACTCTGTTTTCTGCTTAGATCTCTACAAAGTAGAAGAATCAAACATGTCTTGTGTGCATATTACACGAATCATGGAAAAGGTTTGTCCAAGAACAACCACAATTTATTGTGGTTTTGGCCAACAAGTTTTTATACTCGATCCTGTTTCCTTATCAAGTCTCATAATCATCAACCAAAACAGCAGACACAAACAGAGTGTCCCATTGCCCTCTCAACTTAAAACCAAAAATATTTTCAATTCAGGTTGCATGCTCTTCCATCGCCTTGCATTGAGATGTTGCGCTATGTCATCACTTCCTAGTAATCTGTTAAAGTTGGAATTCAATCATGAGAGTCGTAACGCAGTTTGCAAAGAAGGATAAAACACAACAGGTAAAGAATAGAGTTTGCAACCACTCGTACCATCTACACTATGGAATGCCATTGCGGATGAAAGACTATGGAAGATCTGGAAGGAAAGATATGAATTCAACTTCAATAGACTAAAGAACCTAAAGAGTGATCTATTGAGAATCCCCTTGGATTTTTAGGTAGAAGGATACGTGATTGTAAGAAGTTTCTCCCTCTTAGGTATCATATGGTGTTCATTCTAGAAAACAATAAATTGATAAACAAATGGGTCCCCTATGAAGCTGATAAAAAGGCTACCAATCTTTTTTGTAATTCTCTTCGATCTTCTTGTAAATTTTTCTTGTTTATAATTGAAAGCTTATGTTGCAAAAAATTGATGCTCGACAGAATTTCATATCATTTGCATAGGATGTATATCCATATGCTTGTTTGTACATAATGCTATGAAAAACGCTTCATGATGTTGTGTTCATCATCTTACACAATCATGTTCATTATCTTACACAATTGTAATTTTCTCTCCTTGTCTTGTGTTCCCTACACCTCTCTGTATTTAAGTGAATGCAAATCCATGAAATGAACTAATCATAAATAATCATGTGATCATTGGTTGAAGATCCATATCAAAGAAGAAACATCACAATAGAATACTTTATTAAGATCACTTTTGGTGAAGGAATGCATGATGCTTTATCATTTATGATGTAATGATCCTTAGTCTCAGTGTAATGTTGTCATAGCGGGGGATCTTTCTAGTTGTTTGGGTTATGATTCTTCTTGTCACAACTAAGGAACTTCTCCATATTATCCTCTTTTCTTTAGGAGGATCTAGCTTGGTACCTTTCTTTTAATATAATTTCTATCATTTTTGCACTTAGTCCTATTAGAGTTTGGAAGTCTTGTGAGCCTAGAACTTGCAATGTGTTGATTGCAACCTGCACTTGATCTTCTTTCATTCATTCTTCCTCTACCACTATTAAGGACTAGTTTCTAGACTTGCTAGTTATTTGGATTACTAGTATAAATCATGTTAATTGTGTTTCATGATACATATTTGGCTTCTTAAGACCCACATTGTAATACTTGACGTAAACTGCACACTCCTTTTCCGGATTATAGTTCTTGATGATGAAGCCATTCTAACATTAAATATGAATGTGTCAAATTTCTTAAATAAATAAAAAGGACTATTGATGGTTTCTATTGTACTTCCCATGTAGGACTTTTATGCATTTGATTGTACTAGAGAATTTGCTCTTTATAGCTTCTTTGGAATCCTCTTCAATTGCTATCGTTTATGTGTAGAAAGTGATTTCTTTGGCACTCATCTTTGATGAATATTTGGATTTTGACTTGATTTCTTTGGATACGATAGAAATTTATATGTTCTTAATTTTCTCTTCTTTTATATTGGTTCTGTCCTTTTATTCTCCCTAAGGATCTAGGTTTGTTGGCATAAGAAATGTGTTGCTTTGAAAATCTTTCCCAATGTTTTTGGAACCGAAATTTGTTGCATATTTTTATGAGCATCTTCGAATATTTTGAGAATTCTAATTATCTGGCCAATGTTGAAAACTTCCATTGATGTTTGCACGTCTTCACTTCTGCCTTATCCTTAGATGGAGTCCTTTTTTTTCTTTTGGATCACCTTTGTTTGTGAAATTGAGGGTTTTATTTCACCCCCTAATACGTGTATTGAACGTAGTTCTTGTCGTATGGTATTCATATATCAAAATTTCCACAACTTTGTTGCCATGTAGAAATTTTTACAACATCAAAGTCTTTTGAGAAAAGAGCACGAGCTCTCTCAAGATTGACATGAAGTGGATGGATTATGGATAGAGAGTGAGAAAGATCATACGATATTGATGTAATGTAGAAAGAGACAAACATTAGAAGTAGCGTCAACGCCATTCAAGAGAATATGTACAATGGATCGTAAACACTAAATAAGAACTCTCATTTTTATGGAGCTGCATATAGGAAATATTAGAGCGCTTTGTCAATGCCAAATCGATTGATCCAAACGAGTAGAAAAGTAGAAAAACGAGTGTTTTGAATATTTTCCTTCATCTTTGTTGATCCAAACGTTAGACAAAACTCTGCTGCAATGATGCACATGATTTGTTGATCCAAATAATAAGAAGGGAGCATTGGGCGGAGGTTGCGTGGCTTGAATGGCTGGAAAGAGAAACGTGAGGATATGGGGAAGACGTGATCGTGGAAGATCACCCTTATTAACATGTTTAATAACCGTAACACATTCACGATGAATGCGCCGGAAATAAAAAGATGCGAAATTGAGAGGCTCACGAGAAGCCATATCAATCGAATAAAAGGGATGCGAAATCCCATAGGTACGTTTCTGCAAATTCAAGATAGTACCTAAAAGTTGCAATGCGGTCCGTTCGGGATCAGGGCGACACAGAATGGTGTACTCATTAGATGAGTGCCGTGGAAATAATGTGGTCATGGTAGCGACAGGAAGGAGAGGACCATTCTCCAAGCCATTCCGAGGAAGTCAAAACGCTTCAGCAAACGAGGCCAGAGTGACCATATGCGTGTCGGTAAGCAAAGGATAGGCCAACTCTGCTCCATAGCAGGTGTGGCAGCGATAGCGGCAATAATCTGTGCATAAAATGGGTGAGACTCCACTGAATGCCACGGCAATTCAGTGAAGTTTAGGAGGCCACGAATACGCAAATACTCACTCACTTTAGGGGTGAGTCCTTCACGGAAGGTAGCAACGTTGGCTAGTGCTTCCATGATGCGCACGGGAAAGTACAAGAACCCAGAGAACACAGAAAACACAGAGCACAGAAAGACACAGACACGATAGCGATTAACAGTGAAAGAATTAAGATTAAGTAGACACACGACAACGTGAGGCTATCGAAAACCCTAATCATCGCGCGGTATTGAAATGATAACCACCATAATTACGACGTGCATGCATCTGCCGAAATAGTAATACAGGGCGGCGATTAATCATATTTAGATATCAAAACAAGGAGAGTTACAGTCTATATTCACTGAACTACGGAAATAAAAAGAAAATAAGTGACACGCGAAAAAATGAAGAACACATCAGCGGTGATCAGACGGTTGGTGATATGGGCGTAGCTTTGAACCATTAATTACTTTGGAAAGGGGAACTCCGGTTAAGGTAGTCAACCAAAAAGTAGCTGGTCCCACTTGCTCACTAATCCGCTAAGGACCGAACCACCGTAATTTAAATTTCCCAGCAGAACGATTTGCTTTAGCATTATAAAAGAGCACAAGTTGGCCCACCGTAAACACAGGAGTCTTGAGGAAACGATCATGAGCCCGGGCTTGCCGCAACTGAACTTCTTGAAGAGTTAGGAAGCTTTCCCAACAGTGTTCATCCAAGGTTCTGAGTGCTTCCAACCGAAATGGCAAAGAGTCTTTGGGCAACAATTTCTGAGTGAGGGCCACGCGTAGGCTTGGCACTACAATTTCCATCGGCGCGATTGCTTCCAACCCATACGCTAGCTTGAAAGGGGTCATTCTGGTTGCCACTTTGTATGTAGTCCGGTATGCCCATAAAACTACGGGTAGTAACTGGTCCCAACTTTCTGGAGATTCCACGATCAATTTGCGAAGCATAGTCAACATACGATAAGATGTTAGATTTTCTTTGATAGTCATCAGCCCCATCTATTGGAGATTGATCACAATTTATATTGTTTGTGGCACGCAAAGTACTCATAATTAAACAAAATAGTAAATAAATAAATAAATAATAATCCTAATAAAAACGGTAATAATCTCTATATACACTAATTTGGTATTGGTCTTCCCGGACAACATACGAAGCATCATTTGGAGACAGGACGCCTTCTCGTGCATGTACACAAGAGGGAACCCATAGTATGAACTTAAAGTAGAAGACTATGTAATAGATTTATCAATCGGTTGAGAGGACACCATAATGCAAAACTAGCATTCTCCTCTACTCATTAGTTCTTCATTAAGATTAATGGTCATTTGATCTGTAAGCATATAAAAGATCCAAATCACATGAAGTTTTGTGTCCTTAAGTCCCATAATGGTGTCATGTTGAGTGGTGTTGAGCATTTGCATGCTTTGGTGTAATGAGAGAGTGTGAGGTAGCGTTAAGTCGGTAGAAACACTCCATGTGGATTGTGAATGTGAGGTAGCGTTGATACGGCAGAAGCATTCACTGATTTTCTTTTTCATTTGTGTGCATGTTTTGAGTAGTGGATGATGTGAGATTATGGGATCCAAGCCTTCATGATGATTGAAGTCTTCATATATGGTTATTTGATGCTGATCATACTAATCCAAAATAGACAAGCTATGCTTGATCATTATTTGTTGATTTATGTTGAAGTACTTATGGATAGCAGAATATGCCGAATAGAAGTAAAGCTTGCTGATGATAAAGCTCTGATTGGATAATCCATCTCGCTTGAAAATTTCCATAGATTGTATATGATAATGATGTATTGTAGAAAGACATATGAAAATGATGTAATTGATGCGCTATGTAATTATGCCATTTTCTGTACTTCATGCCAAAGCATATAGGAGGGCAGACTATGGGTTGTGTGTAATGTACTTGCATAACTTGGATTTAGTTCCAGGCACTTTGCTTTGCATTACCCATTTCTCATAGTTCTAAACTTGTTATGGGCGTTGTTTTCACTCCATACCATGGTATAACCATGCACTTTGGTTTGCAAGCCTTGTTCATAAGGGTAGAAGCATCTAGAAAAGCCTAGGACATTGGTAAGCATTGTGTGGGATTCGAGTCCACCGTGCATGCCAGTGTTAAAGTGGCATGAACACATGGGCATTTTTAGTTTTTAAAGGTTTAATTGAAGGGTTGACTAAGGGGGTGAAATGAATGGGTACAAGTCCCATACAAAAGGGCACGTAAAGTTGTATAAATATATGCCTTTGTTTAAAGAAAAAGAAGCGCATTGGGATTCATGGAGCATATGAGTTGTCGGTACTTCTTCTCTCTCTACCCCATCTTCTTCTTTGTTAAAGTCTGTACATTGTCTGTTGTAAGCATGTATTTGTCTTCCTATTGTGACGGGTGGATGTTCTCCCGTTAACAATGTTGACATCCAATGACACTTCACACAATTTAACAACAAGATCCATGTTCCATGTTATACGTAAATCATGTGCAAAAAAAATAATTTTTTATGTTTGCTATGATATGGAGAAATAAAATGATCCAAATCTTGTATCAATAATGCTTTTTGTATCTGTTTAGATCTTACGTTTAAGTTCTTAATTTTCTCTTCTTTTATATTGGTTCTGTCCTTTTATTCTCCCTAAGCATCTAGATTCGTTGGCATAAGAAATGTGTTGCTTTGAAAATCTTGCCCAATGTTTTTGGAACCGAAATTTGTTGAATATTTTTATGAGCATCTGCGAAAATTTTGAGAATTTGTTGCACGTCTTCACTTTTGCCTTATCCTTAGATGCAGTCCATTTTTTTCTTTTCGATCACCTTTGTTGGTGAAATTGAGGGTTTTATTTCACTCCCTAATATGTGTATTGAACGTAGTTCTTGTCGTATGGTATTCATATATCAAACTTTCCACAACTTTGTTGCCATGTAGAAATTACAACATCAAAGTCTTTTGAGAAAAGAGCACGAGCTCTATCAAGATTGACATAAAGTGGATGGATTATGGATAGAGAGTGAGACAGATCATACGATATTGATGTAATGTAGAAAGAGACAAACATTAGAAGTAGCATCAACGCCGTTCAAGAGAATATGTACAATGGATCGTAAACACTAAACAAGAACTCCCATTTTTATGGAGCTGCATATAGGAAATATTAGAGCGCTTTATCAATGCCAAATCGATTTGCATCATTGATTAAAGATCTAAAATAAGGAATGTATAAAAGTAGGAAAACGAGTGTTTTGAATATTTTCCTTGATCTTTGTTGATCCAAACGTTAGACAAAACTGTGCTGCAATGATGCACATGATTTGTTGATCCAATTAATAGAGCAAACTCCAGTGTAATGGTGCACAAAGGAGCTAAGAAAGTTGGAGATCATCATGAAGCTTTCTTACAAAAGGTGCAATGCCTTTAATTTCATACACCTTGCCATCAAATTTTCTCATTTTTAATTGTTGCAAAGCTGAGAGAAATTTCTCATTGATGAGTTGCAAAACCATACTTCAGCATGTCATTAACACTAGTCTGTGCAAGAATAATCTCTAATCTCTCTTTCTTGCTCTATCTTTGTCTCTTTGTGTCTTGTGAGTTTAAGCAAGCATCCTAAGAGATGGTTAGGTTGTGCCTTCAGACATTGTACCACAATATTGATGAGATTAGATGGAGGGCATAGGGTTATTATAATAGTCCATGATCTTCAAAAACAACAATGGAAGCATTTCTAATACACATATGAGATGATTGTGGATAGGTGCCTCCTATTTGAATTATGTTTATGCAGTTGATAGAGAATGTTCACAAAATGATGAATAGGATAATGAGCGAGAGAAGTAAGAGAAAAGTAAGCATACTTTGGATGATAGAGTGGAAACATCACAAAGATGATGAGTAAAGCTGGAGAATATGTTTGGCATCCCCCAAATCCTTCATATCAAATGTCTGACTTAACCTCTTTTTGAGAATTGACAATTCATAAGAGGACTTCCCAACAATCAACATATCATCGACATAAAGTATCAAGCATATGAAGCTGCTATCTGAGCATCTTTTTGTGTAGACAAGATTGTCCTCATTGCTTTGAGAATAGCCTCGAGACTTCATAAAAGCGTCAAACTTTTGGTACGATTGTCTAGTGGACTGTTTAAGTCCATATAAGCTCTTCTTCGTCTTACAAACTAGACTTTCTTTGCGAGGAACTACGTAACTCTCTAGTTGTTCCATATAGATCTCATTTGTAAGATCTCCATGCAAGAAAGCAGTTCTCACATCCAATTGGACTAGCTCTAAGTCCTCCATTGCAATGAATCCAAGCAACATTCGAAGGGTAGTCATCTTGACCATTGGGGAGAAGATTTCCTTGAAATCAATACCATATTGTTGCTTAAAACCCTTTGCAACGTCATGCTTTGTACTTTGGAGAAGCACTATCTGATGTGAATTTCAACTTATATCCATTTACATGGTAAAGCTTTCCTTCCCTTTGGCAAAGGCAATAAATCCCAAGTACCATTCTTGTGAATAGAATCCAAATCACTCTTCATGGCAAGCTGCCACTTGACATGATCCTTTGTCTCCATGGCCTTTTTGTAGCAAGAAGGCTCACCAGAATCTATTAGCATAACAAAATCCAAACCTGGAACATATCTATCACCTGACGAAGAACATTTCTAGAATGATATATCATACATTCTCTTGAACATCCCTATGCGTAGTATTTTTATGCATGCTAACTAGAGGACTAATATCCTCAAACACCAATCTTCTCACTTTAACCTCCTTAATGGGTTGTTTATGATCTTAGACTCATTAAAAATGACATCACTAATTTTGATCATTGACCATGTTTCAGGATCCCATAAGTGATATCCAAATTTTCCTTCTCGACCATATCCAAGAAAAGTGCATTTCTTTGACTTATGATCTAGTTTTTGTCTAAGATTCTTGGGTATATGAACATATCGTTCACTCCCAAAAACTCAAAGATGATCATAATATAATAATATGGTGGCTTTCCTATCTATAACTCTTGTGCCACTTTCAGACCTTTGGCATTAATGTTAATAATGTGAACTACAATCAATACTACTTCTAGCCAAAAGCCTTGTCGAAGGTTTGCATGATGTAGCATAGAAACTACTCTATCCTGAATAGTTATACTCATCCTTTTAGCTACACCATTCTATAATGGGGTATAAGGAGCTGTAAACTCTCTATGAATTCCTCTTTACTGGTAGAAAAGGCTGAATTCATGTGAGCTATAATCACCCCCATTATCTAAACGTAAATCTTTGAGCTGTTTCAGCCTCAACTAAAGCAATCCATTTTTTGAAGGTATGGAATGCCTCATCCTTTGATTTGGTAGGATATATATGACCTTTACAGTAGCATCATCTATGAAAGTGACAAAGTGAAAAGAACCACCTAACGACCTTGTGGGCATTGAACCACACACATCTGTATCAATGAGATTTAAAGGAAGAAAGAGTAAATGTGCATTTAATGCACATTCTTAGTTTGCTTTCCATATTGACAATGGTCACAAAATGAAAAATCAGAGAAACATAAGATAGGTAAATAGCCAAAATGAGAAATATTTACCATTCCACTACGATATATGTGGCCCAAATGGCCATGCCAAATACAACCCATAGGTTGTTCAATAAAAGATAATGTGTTCTTTCTATGATACAAATAAAGGATAAAGTGAGCCAACTTTGCTTCCTTCTGCAATAACAATTGCCCTTTGATATGCGAAAGGACTAAGCATAGAAAACCACCTTGTAATCAAGGTCATTAAGTTGACCAATTGACATCAAACTATGTAATAAGTGAAGTACATGGCGTACATTATGCACAATTAATTTTGAACCATCAATGAACTACACAACATATCTCCAATCCTAACAATGTTACACTAGTAAGAGTCACCAAGTCTCATAGTACCAAGAGACTTTGCTCTATAAGTAGAGAACCATTTTCTATGTGGTATCACATGGAAGGAAGCACCAGAATATAGTATCCATGTGTGGGAAAGATAATCAGCCATAAGAGCCTCAATAGGCACAGTACCATTAAGTGTCAAAACATCATCATCATTAGAAATATATTGATTTCTTCAATCTTCACGGTTGAAGTAGATGGTGCACGTAACTGTTTAACATGCCCATCAACATTCTACCCTTTATCTTTAGCAGTCTTTAATGGATAGGAGTCTTTCTTCATGTGTCCTTTCTTATAACAATAATGACATTCGATATCCCTCTTCCTTGACTTAATTCGTTTCCTTTTTCTTACTCCTATCATGTTGTTGATTCTTTCCTACGTAAGAATCATGAACATTATATGCATCTCCACGTTGAGTGCCAACCATAGATTTTCTATGAATCTCCTCACTCAAGAGTGCCCATGTACGTCATCATAGACCAATTTACCACCAAGTGCACTATTGCTAATAGTTATGCATAATGTATCCTATGATGATGGCAAGGTGCATAACAACAAAACTACTTTCATATCATTATCCATGTCCATTTTTGAGCATGTACCTAGGAGAATATAGCATCAAACTCATTTAGATGAGCAACAACACTAGTATCCTTCATACAAAGATTATATAAGTTTCTCATCTTATGCACTTTATTTGATGTCATTTCTTTTTCATATGTATTGCATAACTTCTTCCAAAGCTCTTGCATACTTTCACAATCCAATAATGTAAAGTAAACCTTATCTTGTAGGTGCAATTGAATGGTAGACCTAGCCATTTCATCCAACTCATCCCTATCATCTTCATCCATGTCCATAAGCTTCTTTGAGATTCCATTTACTGGCTTCCATTGCCTCCTCTGAATCAGCACATCTTTAATCTGATTCCTTCATAGAGAAACGTTTGTGCCATCAAATTTTTGGATCTCAAAATGGTTGATGACAAAGAACTTAATAGAATGATAATGGAGCTAGAAGAGTTCAAACACCACCAAGGCTCAAAAGGATGACCAAGTATCAAATTACCAATAAGTGTATCAAGGAGTAAATCAACCATTGTGTAGTTGAAAAAACCAAAAAATCTAGAAAAAAATCGCCAGAGTATCTTGTGATAAATGAGCATATGTGTCAAAATCCCATAAAAATACAAGTATTAACATGTTAACCTCCATAGTGAATCCCTCGCTCTGCTACATATAATCACTTACCCAAAAGAAGCCAACTAGGATTATCGAGAACTTATGAACAACTATCATACATCTCCTATGGTGAGGTTGGGTAAGTCTTCCACCTCCATCACCAAAGAGACCCCAACATTTGGGTGTCTCCCAATTAAGAAAACCTCACCACAACCCTCTTTATCAAACGTAAAAGGCTTTATGCAAAAAATGTAACCGCTATATCAATGGGCACATGGACATACATAAGCAGTATCCATAGAAGCATACATAGTGTGTATGTGCTCAATATATGCCATATAATGGCATTGAAGGCTGAATTCATAGCCCAAACACTACACAAAAACACCTATAAGTGTTTGTCAACTCTATTCTTTAGGCATACAAACCTGCATAAATTTGTAGTGGCTGCTCCCACCACAACTGAAAAATGTATCAAGTAACCTATGGAATTACTAGTATGGCTGAAAACACAGTCCAAAAGATGAATATTTTGGAAAAGTACAAAAGAGCACTCTTTCTAATTTTCTTGAACCTGTGTAATGAGAAATATGTGTGAAAGTACTCTAGAATGACTCCAAAAATCACCCCAAAAATGCTTCAAAACAGGCTTTGAAAGCAAAGAATGAAGCTTTGCGAGCAAAACATGTTTAAGGTAATGTTAACCTTAGTCTTTCCCCTTCTTCAAACACCACAAGATTGTAGCTTAGTGGCAAGAGATTACGGGTTAAACAAGCTCCGGGGGGAACAGTACTGGGATGGGTGACCTCTGGGGAAGTACCTAGAACCTCCATCTTCCTTCATCATTGAGGTCCTCCCTTGCGTGCAACCAATGATGCCAACAATGACTCGAATGACAAGATATGCCAAAGCCTATGTCTTGGTCACTGCCTTAGATGTTAGCCTTGGAGAAACCCTTGGGTGGGTGGGTAGATGCTCGCTTCATTTGCACAAAAGGAGCAAAGATTTTGTCTTGAAATGCTCTCATAGTGGTGAGGTATTTTTATAATGATGCACCTTAGTGGAATCTCCTTCTCAAGAGCTTCATGAGAATACCCTCATGGGTAGAAAACCAAGCTCCAAATGCCACATACAATACTCAACATTGAAGCTACAAAATACACAACAAACACACAACACACATACCACAAACACAGATTTCTTAGGTCACACAAATGTAGTCGAACTTACAGTTTGTGGCTGATGAGGCCACTATATTTAAAGAACTATAAAAAAGTGTATGACGGCCATTTGACCTTCCACATGGACACCAACGGTAATGCAACCAAGCTCTAGACAAAAGCTAATTTTTAGAAACTGTACATTTTAAATGACACAAAATTGTAATGAGAATATGCCAATTTGCAAAATTTCTAGGGTCTTAAAGGTTTTTTTTCACATTGTTTACAAAGCAAAATCACTACTTCACACTAATGTAGATACTGAATTATTTTCATTCGCTGCTTGTCACAACTGGTAATGCTAAAGTCCACTCACTGAAGAAAAAAGGAATTAATATATAACTTCTATAAAGATGAGATGCTTTTATCCACTAACGAAAAAGAAATCTACCAAAAAGGAATCAAGAGAAAATGCTTTGTGCAACACCCAATGCATCTCTTGGAAGAACCTCATGTAATCCCTTACATGTTGTTTCACGCAGCTATCAATGCTTGACCCACACAATAGAAATTAAAGACAATGCTTTATGATGTTTGATTGTGTCTATGGACTAAGATTTGCTGATACAATAGATATACAATAGATTTGCTTGAAAAATTATTATGATTTAATCATACAATTTTTTTTTGGAGAACGCTACATTTTGGATTTTACTCGAGGCTAAATTATGGAGAAATGTTGAGCCCTTGTTCTCAAGGAAAAATTAGGAAAATTTATGTATATGTCAATGAAAAATTTAGGAATGAATCCAATGTTATTGTTACACATATCCAAGTGGTGTCTACCCTCTCTATATATGGATCAATGATTGTTCCTCTTTTAGATACTCTTGTCCAGATCCAATGAGGACTATAACTAAATTAGACAATTCCTATAGTAACTACCTCAGTGAATATGCTTACAAGAAAAATAAATATGCTAGCTAGAATAATCACTATGTTGTTTACCATAGTTATTATGCTAGGTAGCAAAAATCAGTGTGCTAAATAACATAGCCTGTGTGCTACATAATTTATAAAGTATATCTACAAACATAGTGAACATGCCATGTAGCACAAGATGCTAATTAAATCATTCATTATGCTAACTAAGAGATGGATATGCTAATTAGAATAGGTAGTATTTTAAATATCATACTTTGTATCTTACTTAGCAGAGTATGTATGCAAATTACCAAATGATGCGTGGTAATTAGCATAGTCAATATTCTAGGTATCATAAATAGTATGTTTATTAGCACAATAAGTAAACACTGGGTCAATTGGTTGAGTCCCTTGCCTCTTTAGGCAGGGGTGAGGACTCGACCCTCCCCATCAGCAGGACATATGAAAAATGAGTTGTAGGCTACATGCAATTAAACGAGTTGAAGAATTAGGGATTTGTAAAAACTCTCATTTAACCCCTCCTCTATTTGATAAGGGGGGGTTCCCATGGGTACTATGCCCATTCAACTTGTACATTTGTTCTTTCAAAATTAAAGCTCGAGGGAGTAGGCTTCAGTCAAACCTCCATTAAACAAAAAAGTATGCTAATTTAGAACAATATGTGCTAATTAGCATATTCCTTGTGATACTTAGCACAAGTCAAAATGCTAATTAGGATAATGAATATGCTAATTAGAAAATTCATAATATTAATTAGCATGTCATTATGCTAATTAGCACAATAGTATGCTAATTAGAATAGTCAAATTCTAATTAACACATTCATTATGCTAACTAGCATATCGTTATGCTAAATAGCATAATAGTTTGTCAAGTAGCACAATTCATATGATAATAAGCATAGTAACTATGCTATTCAACACAGTCCACATGCTAGTTAGCACATTCTATATGCTAATTAGTAAGATCTTTATGTTAATTAGTATTATTATTCTACTAAGCACAATACATATGATAATTTGCACAATCACTATGTTATCCAACATAATCAATATACTAATTAGTACATTACATACGTCGATTTCCATGATCCTTATGTTAGTTATCACTGTCATTATGCCAATTAGAAAGTTCATATGCTATTTACCATAGCCATTCTGCTAATTGGTGCAATCAATATGCTATTTAGCACATTATGTATGCTAATTAGCACATTATGTATGCTAATTAGAATGATCATTATCATAATTAGAATTGTCATTGTACTAATTAGCACTATATATATGCTAATATGCATAGATATTATGCTAATTAACATTTTTCATTATGCAAATTATTACAATCACTATATTGATAATTATCACTTTGAATATGTTGATTATCAGACCATTTTTTTAATTTTCACAGCCTATATGATAATTAACACAGTGACTATGATAATCAGTAGTACCTATGCTAACTAGCACATGTGTATGGTAACCAACAAAATTAGTATGGTACTTATCACATTCCATATGGTAATTATAAAAGTCACTATCCTACTTAGATAGCTAGTATGCTAATGAACATAGCTTGAATGCTAATAAGCATAAACACTATGCTAAATAGCATAGTCACTATGCTAATTAGCACATCTTATCTGATAATTAGCTTACCATATGTGCTAATTAGCATAATCCTTATGCTAACTAGCACAATCACTATGATAAATAGAAAATGTGAGCATGCAAGCTACTATAGTACATATGCTAACTAGCACATCCATATGATAACAAACACAATAGTTGTATGGTACTTAGCATAGTCTATATGGTGATTAGCACATTGCATGGTAATTAACATAGTCACTATGTAACTAACATAGTTTGTATGCTAATGAGCACATTCACTATCTCAACTATCATGGCACTTATTAGCTAGATCTGATTAGTGAATATATGGATTGGCCTAGAGAACATGCTAACTAGCACATGTATGCTAGTTAACATAGTCCCTATCCCAACATTGTGTTAGATAGACTTTTCCTTAACATGATCAGGTAGTTAAAAATTCTACGGAGATGATCATTGATGACAAATTTTTTTCTTTGAAGGGAGAGCTCTTTTAAAAGTTTTGATAGAAATATTGAGACTTCATGATTGGGCTAAGAAATTTTGAGTTGTTGAGGACGTTCTTGGTCCGATGAATGAAAGAGAGATGTACCTATTTCTAAGAGTACCCCATCTAAATATATTTGTAAAGGATGGCGGTGCCAAGGCAAATGTGCTACTTGTGAATCTTGTGATGATATCATGACGAAAGGTTGTGTTAGAAAGAAGCACTTTCAAAAGTGTTACCCATCTTTTAGAGTCAATTTTATGTCGGATGTAACATGCTTTACTTGTCCATGACAAATAAATCTTGATGGGAGAATTTAAGGATTATGGATTTGAAAACTTGGAAACATGTACCAATAAGAATTCAATGCAAGTTATTGTTATTTTTTGCATATGAGAAAGAAAAAACAAACATGGAAAAAGCTTCAAAAGAAATATTTTGTTGCAAAAGAAGATGCATTCTTGGTTTTTTTAAGTTATTAAAGATTAAATTGAAAAGTTCTATCACCATAACTACATTGCTATCTCAAAAGCACATCAATTTAGGAATTTCATTCAAATATATCAAGATGATGTAATTGGTTTAGTTATCGATTTTATCAAAAACCATACATTCCAAAAGAAAAATGAGATTCAAAGTATGCATTGGCACTCAAGTGAGATAACCATTCTTTTTCTTCTTGTTATTATTACACACTATTAGAGAGTTGGCACCACTATAGAAACCATCCATTTCTTTATATCCAATGACAAGATGCATGATACATCATTTTTCTAGCATTTCCTAATGTTGTATTGTGATTGATCATGCTAGGAGGGCATTCATTCAATATGGCACTAGATTTTCAAAGATGGTGTGGCCTCACATTTCAAGGTTGCTAGGACATTTTATTTTATTGCAAGAAATGGAGGGCTCACACGAAGGGAGTTGTTTGTTATGCTCTCATGAGCAGAGATGCTATCGCGTACTAGTGGAAGGGTCCATGTATGATGAGCTAGAGCAAGATCTAATCTCTCTAGGTCGATCGCTCAAGGTCTTGGGTTGTTTTTTTTCATACAAATTCACTCTAAGGGAACTGATGGCACTTGTATTATCCACCTAGTTGTAACCATGTGTACATTGTTCATTAATGTCTTGTAATAAACTTGGAAGCCTTTCGAGTGCTTTTGGAAAGTTTAGTACTATGCCTAGAAGTGTTTAAACATAAATTATCTTGCAAAACTTATATATGGACCTAGAGAGATCGGATAGCCTCATTAGAGGGATTGGTAGCCACATTACCTCTCTCTTCTTGAAACAATTACTCTATTTTTAAAGAGAAAGTTCTATGACACTCACTCCTATCAATTGACTCCAGCTAAACACCCACCAATGCAAATGGAAAAGACAAACATCCTAATGATGAGAGAATATCCTATGTCGTTAAAAATGTTTTTATATTAGGTAAAAGATACTCACAAAATGTCAACTCTCATGTCAATGTCCTCTTAATCGCAAACCCATGTTCAAAGATGTTCTTGTATGTGAAAAAATATACCTTGGCTTTTATCTTCTTCCCATTGCATCAAAGTCATGTTCTCACAAGATAAGTACCTATTCTCACAAGATAAGGGCCAACATTGTGTTTGTGACAAGATACTATCAAATACCTCTTTTGAGATGTGCATCTTTCATTTTACTTAATTTAAATGCTAGATTGTGTGCAATTATTCTTTGAAACATATGTTAATCCCTTTTCCTAATCTTAAATTTTAAGTCCTTCTTTTGAATTAGAAGATTTGTTTCAAGGCATTTCCTATCTTGAATGGATATACATCTAGATACAATGGAATCTTTGATGATGGAGGGGGAAGGAAAATTTAACTTTACTATAGGATATCTATGCAAGTAGACTTCTTATATGCCTCACATTCCAATTAGCTCAGGTGGCATGTGGAATCTTTTGAAATGTTTTTGCTTCTTTATATGATTATTTAGAGATTTAATTTCTTGATCATGTGCTCCTATTATAAAGGAAACTCTACTGAACTCTTCCTAATTTTAATGCATCACACACATATGGTCTAGCTTGACTTCCATATATGGAACTTCTAACTCTTCCATCAATAGCCATACCAATACTAGCCACATATTTACTAATAATTTTTGTCCATTTATTTAATTCTTGGAGAAACTATGTCAAATGCTTCTCATAATTTTTTTTTTCGCTTTGTTTATTTTGCTTCTACTTGTGCATATATGAGTGTTACAAGAGAAGTTATGTTACCTTTTGGAAGTTTTTCATAGCTATAGTTGAGTGTATATTGCTAAGGCACCTATTTCTGGATCCATGCATGGAAATTAATATAGCTATGCATATTCTCACTTATAGTCAGAGTCCATTGGTGGTTGCAAGAAATGCAGTGTTTCATGCATGCACAAAGCAGATTGAGGTTTTCTATCATTATGTTAGAGAATGCCCTCATGATGGAAATATTGATTTGGTATATGTACTTATACATAGATAATGTGCTAAATAAATTCACCAAGCTCTTCCATGGAAAAAGATTTAAGCTTTTCACAAAGACGTAGGCTTATTAGCTTGTGGGGTCTGATCTGTCACTCCCTCTATGTGCTCACATCATTTGCTTTGAGGGCTTTGCTACACTGATGTGTCCCTCAAGTAGCTATGATGTGGACCATTTCCGTATACATTGGCACTTTTTACACTAGTACTAGTTTTCCACATGTAATCACATATACATGATATAATAATATGTGTTGGTACTTTGTACTTAGGCATTCACCTATAGCTCTCACTTCACTCCTTCTTATACTTCTTATTATCTATCTATAGAGAGCTCCTCCAACCATCATGTGTCTCTATGCTTCAATCTCCTTCTTCGCTCTTGTGTGTACTTCTATTCAAGCTTCCTAACTCACTTATACACCCAACAAGTATTGATTTCTTTTCTTTCCTATAACTTATCTCTAAGGGAAGCATTGGCATTTGTACAATCCATCTAGTTTCTTGTTTTTGTTACTATTTTTTTTTTCAAAGGGAAGTTCGGCAATAGCCTATTCTCCCAAGCTTTCGTTAATAGAAAAAATAGCTAAACAAGAGAACGGGTGTAGTATCCAGGAGCCCCCCGAATCCCACAAAGGAGGGGCTGTGTTACAAAGAAGGTTGATAATCCTCTCACCCCCCTCATGTGAGGCCCACTTGCTTTTAATCTTGTTGTTCTCAAGGAAAAACACTCTATGATGTCTAAAAGGTGGGGGCTTCTTACAATTGGAAATTCTTTTGCCTAAAAGGAGAATATATTTTTTGATCGACCATTCTTTAGGAGGGTTTCCAAAGTTAGCAGCACATCTCTCTTTCTAGATTTTCCAGAGGGTCTTACCTCTTCTAGCATTCCACAATGTTGAGGAACATCAGATCACTTTAGCTAGAAATGCTTGCTTCCAATTTATTTATCCTTGTAGTAGCATGATTCTCTCAAAGGCTTGACCGATCGAAATTGACTTGGGGCATTAAAAGAAGAGGTGTCCCAAATCCTCATTGCCATGTAGGCATCGTTTGCACCAAGGGGGAGCCCCGCAAATTTTGTTAGCTTTTACATTGGTCCAAATGCCCTATGGAGGATTTTCCACAAAAACACAATAGTTTCTATCTCGATAAGGGGGTTCCAAAGGGATTGGAACTTAAGTTCCACCTCAAGACCATCCAATCCAAACACCATTTCCTATTAAGTGTGACATGAAAGTCCACATTCCACTTGAATCTCATAATTTTATCTAGGTTATTGCCATTATGCCATCTAAGACCCTTAAGGTGGGGAAGGTCATGACCAATGAGGATGCCAGTCCTCAAGTGCTCCCAAACATTGAATCTGCTCTGCAACACGCACCATTCTTCATAGTCCACTCTTAAAGCCAGACCAATGTCCTTAAATCTAATCCACTAGCCAATTTCTTGGTTCTAGCGGTGTTTCCACATATGAATACCTTTGTTCCAAAGATTCCTAGCTTTTTTAAGGTTCTAAGAATCCATGCCTTTGATGTCCTTGATTGAGAACCAGATCCAATCATTTTGTCTAATCTTGGCTGCCCATTTCCAATCTTCATTGATCCTCACAAAATATTTAGCCTTGTTCCAACTCTTCTACAAAGAGCAAACCAGGCTGGAGCCTTTAGGAATCACCAAAAAGGGTGAGAAAAAAAGGGTGATAAGTTTGAGACCCTTCCACCCCAGGAGGCCTGTAAGCTTGAGAGCACCATTATTTCTAGAAATAACTTGGACCAAGAGTCATCCGTGCTACTCCAAGCTTTAAGTAACCATTTTGCTGCCAATTTACTGGCCATCCCTTCAATGTCAAGAATGTCCTAGCCCATTTAATTTTGGGGATACCCCTTCTATTAGGGTCAACCATTGAGACAAAGTCCATACAAATTCTTTCCAATTTGATAATCCCTTGGTCTTTTGGTCTTGAGCAGGAGAGAAAATAACTTACCAAAGAAAGGAGGAACATGTTGACCACCATAGTCCAACCCGCCAGGTTGATCTACATGCCTTTCTAGTATGTCAACTGATTCTCGAGCCTAGAGAGGGCCTAGTTCCATCGTTGTCCCATCGAAACATCGAATCCCATAGGAATCCCTAAGAGGCAAAAGATTTGTCTGCTAGGGTTCAACTAGCATACATGGTCTACTAACAATTGAGGGGGTGCCCAATAATATCCCTAAAAGCTATTTTTGGGTGATTATTTTGGATCTCGATGCCTCACAAAATGTATTAAGGAAAGCCTAAAAGGTGTCAATGCTTATTGGATCTTTATGTGAAAAATCATTAGTGTCATCAACAAAGAGTCTCATGATCATCTAATCTTGATTGAGAGGAAGAGTGAGGTCTTGAATAAGACCTAGGTGTGCTTGATGTTTAACAAGGTAGTTGAGACCATCGGCCACAATAGCAAAGAGAAGTGGGGGCAGCGGGTATCCTTATCTGATGCAACATTTTAATCTAATCACTTGAGAAAGCTGGCCATTGATGTTAATCTAAGCAGACACATTTCCTAACAATGTAGAGACTATCTTAATGAATGTCTGGCCGAATCCCAATTCTTTCAATGCTTTGAGAATGAAGTCCACTCAAGTCTGACATATGCTTTGTCAAAGGCTATCTTAAGGAAGAGGATATCTTGTGCAAATTCTTTAGAAAAAACCAGTCCTTCCCAGACATCAATAATGGCCTCGAGAATGGATCTCCCTCTGATGAACCCCTTTTGATCCTCACTAATTGAGTATTGCAGGTGACAAGTAATACGGTTCTCAATTGCCTTTGTCATGATCTTGTAATCAATTTGTAACATTGTAATTGGACGCCAATTTTCAATCCTATTTTTGCTTCCTTTGTTACGAATGAGCTTGATAACTCCGACATTGAGACATTTGAGAAGCGTGCCAAAAGATATAGCTTCTTGCCACACCATACGTAACAAAGTAGTCACCACGTGCTTGAAGCTCTTGAAAAACTCATTGGTAAAGCAATCCAACCTCGGGCTTTTGCCCATGGGAAGGAATTTACAACTTCAATAATCTCAATATCCTAAATGGGAGTTTCAAAAAGAGCTTTCCAATTCTGAGGGATTCTCTTGGTTCTGACTCTAGATATGGCAACCATGTAATCATGCCAGTGAGGAGAAAGTGGTGCAAAGACTCCCAAAAGTTGGTAACGTGATCATGGCTCCTTGTCGGCTAGATGTTGGAGGAAGGCAGTCCTACACATTCATCATATCTTGGTCACGGCTCAGAAGAATCTTCAGATTATTTGTCAGGCTAGAAGGGAAAATCTTTATTGTACACTGAGGTGTTTAGAGGTAGAAGTCAACAAAGGCCACTCACAATACCAGAATGGGCTTCCAAAAATCAGAAGCATGTTCAGATATGAAGAAAAAATTCAAAGAAAAAATCTTTTTGCTACTAGTTGTAACTATCTATAATAATTTATTCATTAATGTCTTCTACTAATCTTGCAAGGTTTCCAAATGCGTTTGGAAGTGTAATACTATTCCTAGAGAAGTTTATGCTTCTATTATTCTTTGATTTGTTATATCGATCACTCATGTCTTCGATTGATCTTGAACAAAAAGAATAAGTGGCATGTATGTATTAAATATTTAGCTTTAGGAACCAAGATCGAGTCTAGGTACTCCTTAAGATTTTGTTTTTACATTTTCTACTTCCTTAAATCGTTTTCTACATCTTTGAGTAATTTTATCTATGAGTACTCAATTTTTCCTTCCCTAGAATATTTGCTCTAAGTCTAAGTCATAGAGCTTCTGCCATCTACTACGGCCTTCTTGATTATCACTTGGAACTTGTAATAACCCATTGATGCTCTTTATGAAACCCATCTTGCGGATAATTTTTTTCTTAAGAGTGCTTCACCATTATGCTCAAGCCCATTGATGCTCTTTATGAAACCCATCTTGAGGATACTTTTCTAAGAGTGTTTCATCATTATACTCAAGTTATATGATAGACTAAGTTTAGTACCATGCCTAGACGTCTACGTCTACCATTATGTGAGCATAAATCTTGTAATATTCTTGCAAGTGTCATGCATGTAGTGTGTGAGTCTCATTCAGATACATGCAACATCTATGCTATTTCTAATCTATGACCTATCAATTTTCTTGAATTAAGTTCACTTGTTGCCAGCTCTTGGGATGTTAGAGAGTTGTCAATGTGAAGAGCAACTACATTGAGGGTGGGAGATGTGTGACATAGGGTAGCTACATGATTTCTTTTACATGCAGATTCTCTACCCTTGAGGAATCTCAGTTGGGTTGCTTTAAGTGAATAGAAAGGGCCTAACTTTAAGTGTTCCATACAACTAGCATTCCCTTGGAGAGATACTTCATTTACGAGGAATGTATGTAAGATCCATGAAGTGGGCGCTAACTAATTCATTAAATTTTACATGTGTTTGTGTTCTTCACTTGTCAAAAATGCGTCCTGTGGAATTCATCTTTACAATGAATTTCAATTTATATTTGATGTTCTCTCCATGCCCGGTCACTATAAATACCAGCGTGCCGTGTTCAGCCACATTCCTCGACATGCTTCCTTAGCGTCATTCTTCAGCCCTCACAGCACCATCGCTGCTGCATCCCATCAGCAGAATCAGCTCCGGATGTTGATGCCAAGCAGCACCATCGACCAACGCGCGAGGATGGCCTCCAAGTGAAGACAGCCCACCGTCTGTCTCTTGTTCTACATCTCGATCATATGTTGTTCACACATTCGTCTCCATGCTCACACATTCGTCTCCATGTTCACACATTATTCAATGCCCTTCCCTAGGGAAGACTTGAAACTTCCACATTACCTCAAGGATCTCAGTCTAATTCTGTTTTGCACATCTCAGATTGTCATTGTTGATGACAACATTCTTGTTTGACCGCATGATACGAAGAACTTGATTACCATATAGAAATACTGCTTCTTCCAAAATGTATCTTTTGGCAATGGAGATTCACATGCCCTATGCCAAGCTATTGGAGATAGCGTTGGAAACATCAGCTTACACTAAGCTTGAGGTGGATTTGATCTACATAAAAAACCTATCATTTAGATTATGTCGAAAGAATATCTGTTGGAGAGTTCTTTTACTTATGCTCATTTATTGTATTTTTTTAAAAGATTGTTCATGGATCATTTACCATTGTAATAGGCTAGATCTTTACACATGTAAAAGGAGAAAAAGAGAGCTCAAATTCCACAAATTTGAGGTGGTTGATTTACAATCAATGAATCAATCAATCACCTAAAAGTAGATCAAACTAGATCTTCACTTTTCTTAGATTGTAGAAAAGTGAATTGATTCTCTTCAACAACCTTTACCGCCTGCATTTGAATTCAAAATCCACTTGAGAAGTTGTGGAGCACTTCAAGAGTCTATATAAAGGCTTGAAATCATTTGTACAATACATGGAAGCACTATACATATACTTGTGACCATCATTCTTGTGCTCCGTTTTTTTGCATCATCTTCTTCAACAACAATAAGCTTATAGAGGCTACCGCTCTCTCTACAGAGCTTTAAATTGGATGAATGAGCACTCATTGAAAATCTATTAGTCTCTATTTTATGAGTATCAATTTTCAAAGCATTTATTTGAGTAGATTATCTATCTCTACGGATTCCTAAAAAATAAGAGGTACTAGTGTTGAGTGTTAAGTTCATTCCAAAAGCATATTTTGCTTATTTCTTGTACTTTTGCCCATTCTATACATCAACCCTATATGTATCACTCCACCAAAAGTATTTTTTTCAATTGTAATCATGTGGATGCTATGAGCATTTGAAGTTGATTGTCTCATCCAAAGATAATAATTTTTTTGAGCTAGTCAATGTGCAAACCTATCTGTTTTGTATCGACTCTTTCTCCTTGATGATCCAAAGTACATAGTACATTTTATTGCACTTATCGCATGCCTACAAGGCCTATTTGAGTCTTCATAAGCTCAAGGGTTGGTCTTGTGCTTGTTGGCTGGACTGAACTTTGTCGCTTTGCAACTCACTTTTCTACCTCCTACAAGCTTCTCCAAGTTCTTTCAGTGGTATGAGAGCTATATCAAGATGGGTGATGGATTTCCCTCAATGATTGAGAAGCTTGATTGACACAACTATGCGGCTTGGAAAATCAGAATGGAGGCCTATTTGCAAGTTAGAAATCTTTATGGAATTGTAGAAGGTGATGAAGCTATGCCTATTCCAAGATCCAAAGTAGGACCTACACAAGAGGAGATAGATAAGCTCACACATTGGTGCACAAGGGATGCTCAAGCAAGGTCGTACATACTAAATTCTATCTCTGAATTTCTATTACCATATATTAGAGGATGCAAGATATCTCAAGAGAATTGGGATGTCATAGAGACTTTCTTTTTTGCTAGTACCAAAGCAAGAAAGAATAATCTTTGGAACGAGTTCAACCTAATGAAGAAGACACCTAAACAAACCATCAAAGAGTTTGTTACCAAGGTCAAGGAGGTTCCAAATCAGTTAGCATCCATTGGAGAGTTGATTGAAGACGAGGCTATCATGAGGCAAATTCTCAATGGGATTCGAAGTGATAAGCAGTAGCAATTCTTCACCACTGCTTATGGTCTCATCATGGATGTGCAAACTCCAGACGTCAAAATCTTTCTTGGAAAAATCTTCAATCAAGAGGCCAACAATAGCATAAAGGAAGGTAACTCCTATCATGATAATTCAACTAGTGCTCTGTATGTAGATAAGAAGGACAAGAAGTTGAAAGGCAAGAAGAAGGACGAAGATGAAGAGGAGACTTCCCAAGCCAACTTCACAAGCAAGAGCAAGTGGAAAAGGAGGAAGGAAGGAGCAAAGCATGAAAAAGCCAAAAGTTTGAATATTCAACCTTGTGCCATTTGTGATATGACCAACCACACCACTCAAAATTGTTTATGATTTCAGCAAGTGCCTTATGAAATAAATAATACTCCAAGGGGGTAGCAAAAACGTTTTGTACTAAGATCATACATCAAAACAAAATCAACAGAAGTTCGTTCTTTTGTATATTCCGGACAGTGAGGCCATCCATATTTCCCATCCATCTCTCTGTGCACTCGATTTATGCAATCTTCTCGTATTTCTCTATCATCTATTCAGGTTTCCCCTTCTACTGTCACACCTGCTTTCCATAATAAACACCTAACAGTTAGGACTTGACAGTGATACTTATTCATGAAGACTTGCACTTATCACTAATCTTTTCCTCCTCAGATTAATGCCTATGCTCCATGCACCACAAGCTATTGCGACGAGACACTCTAGATGTGAGCCATTTCTAAAAAAAACCGTGTATATTAGAACCCCTTCATTAGATCACACATGCAATAATTTAGCGCCTCTTTTGTACAACTTTCTTTCTAAGACCTCGTGCACTCGATGTTCTTTTCAAAGATAATTGACAGTCATAGGTCATATCATTCTCCAATGCACAACAAAGTTTTAACACTGAGATGTTTTGGAAGATCTTAGGAGCATGAACTGTAACACTCAACCTTCAGCATGAATTCATAAGCATATTCAAATTATGCGGCCATAAACAACGAATGGAGCACCAGCCATAAATCGAGTTCATATCAACTTATAGTAGAGGAAAGAAAGCATTCTCGAAATCATCTCATCAGGTCTTCGAGATGCATTAGTCGACAACTACCAGAGAAAACATTCTTGCTCTTCTTAGCTACCCTTGGAGAGTTACCTGCTGCTCTGCATAGCTTGACATTATGTCTATGCGGAGATGAAGATAACTACCGCCCAAATAACTATGAACTTGCATCATATCAGATCAGCTCGAGGTTGTCATTATGCACCGTACTCCTCCCACTTCTGATATGAAAGCACTATAGCAAACTAGACCTGTCTCTCCACTGTGCTAGGCTTCCCTCCCCCCTTTAGACCCGTCAGTTCTCCCCTTCGTAGGGATTGAGTGCGACTCCTCCTCCACAATCTGTTGCAAGCTCTTGTACCTGTACAGACACTCGAAGAACAAAAAACCCCAAGAGATCCCCCCTAGAGAGAGACACCCCCAAAAACTTTTTATTTTCCCTTTTTTTTTCTTTACTCACCCACTCCCCTAACACTTTGACCCCTTGACACCCCACTCCCCCCACTCACATGCATACGTGCATTTTTATTTTTCTTCTTTATTTATTTTCTTTCTTTTTGTTCTTTTTTTCAATATTATTTTCCCATTTTTTCTTTTTGCATTTTTGTTTTGTTTTTTTTTTCTTTTCTTATAGTTTGCTTCCTTTTTTTTCAACTTCCAAATATATCAATCTTGAAGCAAGATGCACATATGAAAGGACACATGAAGTTTGCAACTACGGTACATATACATGGGTTGATGCATTTTCATACACACATTTGTGTTCTCAAGTAATCTTACACACATATGATGGTGTGCATGTGATCCATAGGCTTAATGGCATATACAAATACATTTTAGTGCATGCTCGTCTACACATCTCCTTCGCACACATAATCTTTTGTAGTCATGCAATTAGTACCAAGTCCATGTTGACATATCCACACATATCAAATCAACGCACATAGATGCACATGTACATATATATTCCCATGCTCACACATGCACCTTCCTATTGCAATCATGCACTCAAAAACCTATCCATGTTGATATTGCACACTAATGCATAAATGCAACCATACAAACAATTTCTTTTGAGATAAAAATCACATTTCCAAGAGCTAAATTTTTCATAAACACCACATTGGTAGACTTAGAATCAACACGACTTTTCTGTGTAACATACTCCCCTCTTCTTGCTTGCGAAGTCGTCCCCGATGAGCGATATGCTACCTGCACTCAAGTCATCCAACATGTGATCATCACTCAATCAAATACAAATCTTTACCTTGCATACCAATTCTCTCCTTCCTCAATGTAGCACCTGCAATCATACTCATCCAATCATCTAATTAGTACCAAAATATAATCAATTCACTTACCAACTTTGTCCTCTTTCTCGCATCTTCACTGCCATATCCACCTGTCTACAGACTTCATCAAAACATTAGAACCTTTCTTCATCAAATCACA
This sequence comes from Ceratopteris richardii, assembly GCA_020310875.1. Lineage (NCBI taxonomy): Eukaryota > Viridiplantae > Streptophyta > Polypodiopsida > Polypodiales > Pteridaceae > Ceratopteris > Ceratopteris richardii. The sequence continues at coordinate 91,159 of MU260861.1, read as the reverse complement.
ATAACATTTACAACCAAAATGGAAAGAGCAAACACACATCAGGAAATCACATCGCACATCCTCGTCACACATGCAAGCTCATCACATCCCATATGCATACAAACAGAAGCCCATCCACATTCCCTCTCTTGTCATTCCTCTCCATTCACATGCAATGTAAACACAAGTAAAGACCGCATCCAATTCTTCTACTTGGTATTCTTCTTGGCCTCTATCATTTTCCCACTACTTTTTCATTCACACAACATATATTCATGCAAGACCCACATCCATTCTTCCTTCATGCTGCTCTTTTGGTTTATACGTTCACTTTTCTAATAAGTTCTTTTCCATTTCCACTCAAATCCTCTTGTCCATTTTCCATGCCCCTTCAACCTAGAGTTTTCCATACCTTCAAAAAATGGATTGCTTTAGTTGAGACTGAAAAAGGAACTAAGCTCAAAGCTTTATGTTTAGATAATGGGGGTGATTATACCTCACATGAATTCAGCCTTTTCTACCAGTATAGAGGAATTCATAGAGAGTTTACAGCTCCTAATACCCCTTTATAGAATGGTGTAGCTAAAAGGATGAGTATAACTATTCACGATAGAGTAGTTTCTATGATCCATCATGCAAACCTTCCACAAGGCTTTTGGGTAGAAGCACTATTGATTATAGTTCACATTATTAACACTAATGCCAAAGGTATGAAAGTGGCACAAGAGTTATGGGCAGGAAAGCCACCATATCATGATCATCTTTGAGTTTTTGGGAGTGAACCATATGTTCATATACCCAAGAATCTTAGACAAAAACTGGATCGTAAGTCAATGAAATGCATTTTTCTTGGATATGGTCGAGAAGGACAATTTGGATATCGCTTATGGGATCCTGAAACATGGTCAATGATCAAAAGTAGTGATGTCATTTTTAATGAGTCTAAGATTCATAAACAACCCATTAAGGAGGTTAAAGGGAGAAGATTGGTGTTTGAGGATACTAGTCCTCTATGAAAAGATTAGATGATGAAAAGGAATTCATGACCAAGATTCCTTATCAATCTATGTTGGTAGTCTCATGTATGCTATGGTAGCTATGAGACCAGACCGTTTGCATTTGCAATGCGAGTTGTGAGTAGATATATGTCTAATCTTGGTAAAAAGTATTAGGATGCGGTCAAGACGATTTTGAGATATTTGAGTGGCACTAAGGACAAGTGTCTATGCTTGGGTAGAGGGAAAGCATCCATTATGGGTTACACAGATTTTCATTATGATAGTTGTGTAGACAATCGTACGTCTACATCAGGGTACATTTTTCATTTTGCTAGAGGTGCTATCTCTTGGATATCTCGTCTTCAACAATGTAGAGCTATTTACACTATAGAAGTAGAGTATGTTGCAACAAGTGAGGCATGTGTGGAAGCATTGTGGCTTTCTCTTCTCGCTTCTGATATGGGTCTACCTTAGGATGTACCTTGTTTGCTCAGTGATAGGCAGAGTGCTATTGTATTGGCTAAGAATCTAGTCTATCATGCAAAGGCCAAGCAGATTGAGGTGCGGTATCACTTCATTAGAGACTACTTAGCCACTGAGAATATTATTCTTGAGAAGGTTCATACTTGAGATAATGCTACAAATGCTTTGATTAAAGCTCTATCACATGACATCTTTTGACACTATTGGCACTTCATGGAGGTTACTTGATCCATGAACTTACATAGTTACTTGTACATTGTATAACATGCCGATCAAGTGGGAGGTATAGTTTGTATACTCTCAGGTATTCTTTATCTTTATTGATTTTCCTCCCATACACACTTTGGCCATTATTGGCCTTTAGTGGGAGATTGTTACTGTTAATGTCCATGTGAAAGTCCAAATGGAAGTCAGAAACTTTTGTATATGTTCTTTAATAAAACATGTAGTGGCATGGTCAGCCACAAACTATAAGTCCGAACACATTTTTGTGACCTAAGAAATCTGTTTTTGTATTCTATGTATTGTGCATTACAGAGTACTGTGTGTGGCATCTGAAGCTCAATTCTCTGTCATGAGGGTATTTTCATGGAGCTCTCAAGAAAGAGATTCCACTGAGGTGCATCGCTATCAAAATACCTTAGGATGCTTCACATGAATCAATGTGTTGTAGACGTTCAAAAACATTTAACTTTTAAGTCTCATGTCATTGAGGATGAGATGATTAATCATGTGGAGTGCAAGATTTTGAGCAACCAAACTCCATATTTTTGTTTCACCTCTTGGGGATGACCTTGGTACCTCTTCTTAAAGAGGTTAAAATTCTTTTAAGCTACCCTTTTCTTCTCTACAACATCAAGACTATCCACTTCACTCTCCTCATGCAAAAGACTTTGTAGCCATCTTTATTTCCTCTTTTTCTGCCTCGCGCAATCCCATATCATGAATGTAAACTACTCGTGTGGTGCAAGGAGCCATCCAGATAAAAAAGGGACTCAAAAGTAGATGGCTTTGGAAACCTCTATAGGATGGAACTTGTGAGGGTCCATCGACTTCGGTTCTTCCAAGTTTGATATGTAATCGTGATTGCTTATCCTCCTCTTTACCTACTCTATCTATGCAATTCTTTCTGCAGGTTCAAATCGAACAATACGGAGAACACACTATAAATATGAGGGCTAGGGTTGTGTTTTGGAGAGAGAGAGAGAGAGAGAGAGAGAGAGAGAGAGAGAGAGAGAGAGAGAGAGAGAGAGAGAGAGAGAGAGAGAGAGAGAGAGAGAGAGAGAGAGAGAGAGAGAGAGAGAGAGAGAGAGAGAGAGAATAAAATGCTGAGATTGACGTATGGATGGTTGACGAAGACAACCACACACACACATAGCCCAAAAAAAAAACATTAAGACGCTATGGCAAGATAGGACAACTAGCATTAATAACTAGAAATGTCCTTCTATCCATTCTTCAATGAAGACTCAAAAACATTAAACAGAATCCTATTATAGTTGATTTGAAAACATACAGTAAATTAATAAGCACTCCTTTAGATTAGAAATACTATCAAACTAGAATATACATAATTTATTTCACATAGGTATTTTAAAAGCAAAGGAACTCCTCCTATGTTATAAGTAAAGATATTGGAATTATATTACATAAGGAAGTCTTGTATTTCCGCATGGAAATGACTTAAATATCATAGATAGATATTTGGTTAAGTACAAATATCACTCATTGCTAGATCTCAACAGATACAAAAAGCATTATTGATACAAGATTTGGATCATTTTATTTCTCCATATCATAGCAAACATAAAAAAATATTGTTTTTGGACATGCTTCACTTATAACATGGAACATGGATTTTGTTGTTAAATTGTGTGAAGTGTCATTGGATGTCAACATCTAGGTTTTCTTTCCAATTAAATACAATTTCTATTAAATTGGGTGACGTTTTGATGGAATTATTCATGTTATTCGATTCTATTTGATTCAATTATTACATAACATTTAGTTCTTTCATTTGAAAACACTCGGAAGTTTGTGGATTAAGTAAATTAATGTGTTTCATGTTTTCAACAAGGCATGATCTTTCAAGGTGCGAAATACTAGTACCTGCAACACAAATACAAACATGCCTACTGATATACAAGAATCCTCTCTGAATGAATATAAATTGATGTCATTATCACTTGATTGTTAGTACATTTCATTCACAAACATATTTAATTATTTAATTGAAAAATCTAAATTGATTGTTAGTACATGTCATTCACAAACATATTAAATTATTTAATTGAAAAATCTAATGTTATTCAATGTAGCACATGGAACATGTTTATTAATGTTTGGCGGTGTGGCGTGTGATTGCTCATCAATCTCTATGTTGTACTTTCGATTTAGGAAAATCTCCTTTCACTTGAAGAGAATGGTATCCTTAATGGAGTATTTGGAGTTATTAAATATTATTTCATGTGAGATAGACGAATTTAGTGTGGTTTTTGTTTTGATTTGTGGACCAAGGATCATGAAGCTTTGAAAATTTCATAGTCATTCAATTATATATATTTTTTTCTAATAATCTTTGAAACTCTTATATTTGAAGGGATTATTACTCAGAGATGTATAGTTATTTTCAAAATATATGCACACATATTTTTCTAAAAATAGTGATATGACCTACATTTTATGGCAAATATTGTCGAAGTACAAGTGGCTTTTCCACTTTGTGACCTTATTTTGGGCAAGAAAATTTTGATATAGTAAATATTAACAATAAATATGTTTGGTTAGGAATAAATCCAACCAAGCACATGGGAGGAGATTGTACCTATCATTATGTAAATAGGTTTTCTTTATCATTGCACCCTATCTTCTTTTGTATAGTTTTTATGTTTTTTGCACACTTTTATGTGAATGCATCTCATTCACTCTCATGCAATATCTCCTTATCCCACATGGAGGTACTTTTCCTTCTACTTCATTCCTCACTTCTCTCCTCATTCTTTCAAGTATTCCCATGATGATCTCACCTTCAGGCTTGAGCTTCATGATTGACATGTAAGTTCTCATTTCATATTTAGGTTCATTTCTATTACTCGTTTCTAGTCTATTTTGATCCACCATAGCTTTCTATGCATGTTAATTGTCTTGGGTCATGTTTCTCGACATGGTATCAAAGCATAGGTATTATTTGATAACTTTTTTTTTAATATTTATTTTGAATCTTCATATTCATTACCTCAGGCGCATTCTGTCCTTAAATCCTCCCTCCCCTTTCACATCCTTCTCCTAAAGTGCTTCTAAGTTCTATTTCAAGTAAACAATAAATATGCTTTAATCATCATCTTTGTGATGTTTGCACTCTATCATCCAAAGTATGCATATTGTTCTCTTACTTCTCTCGCTCATTATCCTATTCATCATTTTGTGAACATTCTCTATCAACTGCATAAACATAATGCAAATAGGAGGCACCTATCCACAATCATCTCATATATGTATTAGAAATGCTTCCATTGCTGTTTTTGAAGATCATGGACTGTTATAACAACCCTATGCCCTCCATCTACTCTCATCAATGTTGTGGTACAATAGACACAAAGAGACAAAGATAGAGCGAGAAAGAGAGACTAGAGATTATTTTTGCATAGACTAGTGTTAGATTATTCTTGCATAGACTAGTGTTAAGATCTCATTCACTCTCATGCAATGTCTCCTTATCCCACATGAAGGTACTTTTCCTTCTACTTCATTCCCCCATGATGATCTCACCTTCAGGCTTGAGCTTCATGATTGACATGTAAGTTCTCATTTCATATTTAGGTTCATTTCTATTTCTCGTTTCTAGTCTATTTTGATCCCCCCATACCTTTCTATGCATGTTAATTGTATTGGGCCATGTTTCTCGACATGGTATCAGAGCATAGGTATTATTTGATACCTTTTTTTTTAATATTTATTTTGAATCTTCATATTCATTACCTCAGGCGCATTCTTTCCTTAAATCCTCCCTCCCCATTCACATCCTTCTCCTAAAGTGCTTCTAAGTTCTATTTCAAGTGAACAATAAATATGCTTGTTATTCTTTTGTTTGAGAGCTTTAATCATCATCTTTGTGATGTTTGCACTCTTATCATCCAAAGTATGCTTATTTTTCTCCTACTTCTCTCGCTCATTGTCCTATTCATCATTTTGTGAACATTCTCTATCAACTGCATAAACATAATGCAAATAGGAGGCACCTATTCGCAGTCATCTCATATGTGTATTAGAAATGCTTCCATTGCTGTTTCTGAAGATCATGGACTGTTATAACAACCCTATGCCCTCCATCTACTCTCGTCAATGTAGTGGTACAATAGACACAAAGAGACAAAGATAGAGCGAGAAAGAGAGAGATTATTCTTGCATAGACTAGTGTTAATGAAATGCTGGAGTATGGTTTTGCAACTCATCATCGAGAAATTTCTCTAAGATTTGCAACAAGGAAAAACAAGCAAATTCGTTTGCTCTAACATTTGGATCAACAAATCAAGTGCATCATTGCAGCAGAGTTTCGTCTAACGTTTGGATCAACAAAGATCAAAGAAAATATTCAAAACGCACGTTTTTCTACTTTTCTATCCTTATTTTAGATCTTTAATCAATGATGCAAATCGATTTGGCATTGATGCAGCTCCATAAAAATGAGAGTTCTTGTTTAGTGTTTACATCCCATTGTACATATTCTCTTGAATAGCGTTGATGCTACTTCTAATGTTTGTCTCTTTCTACATTACATCAATATTGTATGAGAAAAGAGCACGAGCTCTTAGCATGATACCATACCCATCGATCAAGAATCAATACTAAATTCGATGATGGATAGCTCATAATTTAATTTACACTATGGAAAGCCACAGTCGTCGATGCAGCAGGTCATGAGGGAGCATCTAGTATCAATGCATGTGTAAAAGCCCTAAAATCGTAATCGAAAAGACCTAGACCTAAAACATGTATATATGTGTGCATGTGTATATATATGTGTATAAGTATATGTGTATGATGTATGTGTAAATAGCCTAAAAACCCTAATCCTATTTTTATATATTTGATGTAAAATAAAACTTTAAAATCGTAATTTTATATATTTAATTATATATATTTCATTAAAACACTAGATATTTTCATATTTATTTATCTACACTGAAATCATATATGTGTGTGTATATGTGTGCATGTATGTGTGTGTGTGTGTGAATGTATGCATGTGTGTATATGTGTATGTGTGTGTATGTATGCATGTGTGTGTATGCATGCATGTGTGTGTGCATGCATGTGTGTATGTATGTGTGTGTGTATGTAGGGGTGTGTGTATGCATGCATGTGTGTATATGTGTGTGTATGTATGCATGCATGTGTGTATGTATGCATGCGTGTACATGTGTGTGTATGTATGCAAGTGTGTAGATGTATGTGTGTATGTATCCATGTGTGTATATGTGTATGTGTGTATGTGAATGTATGCATGTGTGTATATGTGTATATGTGTGTATGTGTGTATATGTGTGTGTATGTATGCATTCATGTGTGTATATGTGTGTGTGTATGTATGTGCGTATGCATGTGTGTGTGTATGTGTGTGTGTGTGTGATATGTGTATATGTGTATATGTGTGTTTGTGTATGTATGTGTGTATGCTTGTGTGTGTATGTATGCCTGTGTGTATATGTGTATGTGTGTGTATGCATGCATGTGTGTATATGTGTGTGTATGTATGTGTGATGCATGTGTGTATATGTGTGTGTGTATGTATGTACATGTGTAGTATGTGTGTGTATGCATGTGTATATGTGTGTGTGTATGTATGTGTGTATGCATGTGTGTGTGTATGTATGCATTTGTGTATATGTGTATATTTGTGTATGCATGGATGTGTGTATATGTGTGTGTATGTATGCATGCATGTGTGTATATGTGTTTATGTATGTGTGTGTGTATGCATGTGTGTATATGTGTGTGTGTATGCATATGTGTATATGTGTGTGTGTATGAATGTGTGTGTGTATGAATGTGTGTGTGTATATATGCATGTGTGTATATGTGTATGTGTGTATGCATGCATGTGTGTATATGTGTGTGTATGTATGCATGCATGTGTGTATATGTGTGTGCATGTATGCATGCATGTGGGTATATGTGTGTATGTATGCATGTGTGTACATGTGTGTGTGTATGTATGCATGTGTAGATGTGTGTTTGTATGTATGTGTGTGTGTATGTATGCTCTATCTTCCTATCTATATCTTCCTCTCTTTTATCTCTCTTTGTATCTCTCTCTCTCTTTCTATCTCTCTCTCTCTTTATCTCTCTATCACTCTTTCTCTCTCATCTCCCTCTCTCTCTCTCTCATCTCTCTCTCTCTATCTATCTATCTATCTCCCTCTCGCTCTCATCTCTCTCTCTCTCTCTCTATCTCTCTTTCTCTCTCTCTCTCTATCTATCTATCTATTCTCTCTCTCTCTCTCTATCAATAGAGAATAAAACAATCACTTAAAGGTATGTCCCTCTTTTGGATCCTTGTCGTCAAAGCGTAATGTATGTCGTACATCTATCATCGAATTCCAAAGAATCGATGCCAAAAAACTTATGCAAAATCAAAGAGAAGAGAAATTATAAAACATAAAGCATAGAGACAGACAAAGGCTAAGAGTACTTGCACCACTTACTAAGATGTGAGATCTAAATAGAGAGAGAGAGTGTGTGTGTGTGTAGAGAGAGATATGTGTGTGTGTCTATGTGCACAAGACAATGCAGGTCAATTCCATTGGTGCGTGCAAGTTTGATAGAAGCAAGCAGTACTTAATGTAAAACATGCGCAAAATGTTGAGTTTTGCTCTCGGGTTCACGGTATGTTTAAAACATGGCCTCGGTATACCTGTCGGTATGGGCATCCGTATGGGCACCGATAATTTCCAATAAATTACCGATGCTTATATCAATGCATATACCGATGCTTATATCGATGCCCATATCGAAGATCGTGAGACATACTGATGATCCATTTTAAACGGTCATACAGACGCTCACTTGACTGTCGGTATCTTTGAATGGAATTTTCCAATGTTTATACCGACGTCGGGAGTGGTCATCGCTATAGGCAGCGTCGGTATGCCCCTCATATGTTGTAGAGTTGTCACATTCATATGGAATTTTAGAATGGCTTCATCATCAAGAACTATAATCCGGAAAAGGAGTGTGATTTTTACATCAAGTATTACAATGTGAGTCTTAAGATGCCAAATATGTATCATGAAACACAATTAACATGATTTATACTAGTAATCCAAATAACTAGAAAGTATAGACACTAGTCGTTAATAGAGGTAGAGGAAGAATCAATGAAAGAAGATAAAGTGGAGGTTGCAATCAACACATTGCAAGTTCTAGGCTCACAAGTATTACAAACTCTAATAGGACTAAGTGCAAAAATGATATAAATTATATTGAAAGAAAGGTACCAAGCTAAATCCTCCTAAAGAAAAGATGATAATATGGAGAAATTCCTTAAATGTGACAAGAAGAATCACATCCCTTCATCGTAAATCAGTTCAAAGCAACGTTATCCCTCATATGCTGTCAAATACACTTGCAAGAAGGAAACATAGATAATGCATGATACCATGGAAACATAGATAATGCATGATACCATACCCATCGATCAAGAATCGATACTAAATTCGATTTACACTATGGAAAGCCATGAAGTCGTCGATTTTAAGTCAAGAGGGCAATGGGACACTCTGTTTGTGTCTACTGTTTTGGTTTATGACTACGAGTCTTGATAAGAAAACGGGATCGAGTATAAAAACTTGCTGACCAAAACCACAATAAATTGTGGTTGCTCTTGGACAAACCATTTCCATGATTCGTGTAATATGCACACAAGACATGTTTGATTCTTCTACTTTGTAGAGATCTAAATAGAAAACAGAGTTAGAAAGCATATTTAGGCCATTGTCGTTGCTCACTATATGCACATTTGCCGTTGGCTTGTTTTGTAAACCGGTTAGGGTTTGCCCATGGCTCCATGATTCACTATCAACATCAAAATAGGCAATAAACATGAGTAAAGTATGCATGATGTAAATCCTTCTTCCAACCCAAGCAGATGATAGAATTCCTTCTGAAAGATTTGCTGGTTGCAGATCATGAGGTAAAGAAGGAAGTATTCTCCAGATGTTGTCCTGCGAGTTATACACAAGAAATTTGCTTGAATCTCTATGCCCAATATCAGAAATAATGAAAGTACTGAAAGAAGGATGTCTGATGAATCTCCTTTCCATCTCCAACACTCCTAGTACGAGAATCTTTTCCGACGCTAAATATTGACATGTCGAAGAGCGAAAAAACTTCCAAGGGCAATAGGTGTGGGAGAAATGCATGTCTGTTGTAAATGCCTTCAACACGCAAGTCTGATCTGTCGAATTCTCGTTCAAGCCCTTTCCTTTCAGAAAACAAGTATTTATAGAGTAAAAATTATTCTTATCGTCCGTGCAATCGCAGGCGAAAGACTGCCTGCAATGGAGATGAACAGCCTTGTGAGTTGCGAAAGGTTGTGGAACGATGGGGCAGGTAGAAAAAGCTGTGAGAGAGAGAGAACTTGAACTCAAAGGTTGTCTGCTTCGCTTTCGCAAAGGTCGTTTCTGAGATTTGAAGAGCTCGTGCCAGCGATTGGAGAATGGATTGTAGATTAACGCAAATTCGTTGTGGGTTTCGTCAAGTCCCCAAATATACAACAGCGGAGGCGGAGGATGTAGGGATGTTATAGAGGAGCAGAATCTTGCGCTTTTGATGGAGGCGTACCATCTCTTGCAGACGACCGCGCATCTTACTAGCGCATCCATGGGTACTCGCATCATTACGTTGTCCATTAGGTCATCAGGAAGTGCCTCTACATTCCAACCCATCTCCTCCTGCAGCGCAATAGACTTGCGTAGACAGGAGCTCCTGCAGCGCCTAAGGTACCGTCATGAGGGAGAAATAGAATCGCCTTCACAAGAGCTCCTTCGAATGCTACGCACAGAACTTGATCGATCCCTGCAGCGGATCATGCGGTTAAAATATGTTTTCTAAAACAAAGCAGTTCGTGAAAAGCAGTTCGCGAAAAGCACTCCGCGAAAAGCAGTTCGCCAATTAAAGCAGTTCGCAATCTAGAATTCTTGATATTTAGTCGTAATCCTGAAATCATCGTAAATCAGTTCAAAGCAACGTTATCCCTCATATGCTGTCAAATACACTTGCAAGAAGGAAACATAGATAATGCATGATACCATACCCATCGATCAAGAATCAATACTAAATTCGATGATGGATAGCTCATAATTTAATTTACACTATGGAAAGCCACAGTCGTCGATGCAGCAGGTCATGAGGGAGCATCTAGTATCCGAACACAATTAGGCATAAAAAAATGTGTTAGAAAATGTTACCTTGAAAGTTTGACTCAAGGCTGTAATATGTAAAAAAAAAGTGAGGTAAATACTTGCGACAAATTGATCAAGGAATAATAGAGTGATCTAGTCCACCAAATGGAGCAACTTGGATGAGTCCTCTTGGTGAAACAACTTGAGCAACCTTGACCATCCTTTCTAAGTGACTCCTCCAAGTTGCATAAATAAGAACAATGCACTAGTCTAGGATAATGTGGAAATTTAAGATAGAGAAAAGGGCAACATTAGGGGAAAAGTGAGCTTTGCATGGGCCTTGTAAGGATCCCTAATTTTTAGGGATCAAAACTAATAAAAGAGGGATTACGGCCACGAAAAAAGACCACTAGTGGTTTTACAATAAAATATTTGCTCTAAGAAATGTGCTCAGTTTGAATGAAGTCATGGGCAATAATATCCCTTGGATAATCTCACACGAACGGCTACGATTTGTTATAGTGTGTCTGTCAAAAGAAGACAAAACTTCTCCTTAGGAGTGAACAGTCGTGGGTATTATTATTATTCATTGGATAAAATGTTCATGGATGGCTTAGATCGAGAAGAGTGTGCCTATCACAAAAAGACAAAATTTTAAGCATTAAATGAAGTGAGAGAGTGTATGGACCAGCGAAAGAGGACAAAATAAAAGGTGCAGTTCCGTGGTGAGGCCGAATCTCCTCCATCCGATGGACCAACCATCGCAGGGTTGTGAATATATATTGGGATCCTCTCAAGCACAAAGATTCATAGCCATTAGATCATGAAGTGATCCAATGGATGCAATTCAAAGCGCCCCCGAATTCAAGCTCAATGAATCCCAACCATTCTCTTCTAATTTCATCCAACGATGGAGATAAGAAGGCACAATTTCTCAAGATTTTCAAGCTGGACCATTAGATCTCTACCACACCTAGAGGACCACATTGTAGGTTGAGTTTTTTCTTGACTTTTAACATGCACCATTAGATCGTTGAGTTTATGCAATGGCTATGATCCAAACATTAGGCCTATCAAACCACTTTTGTCGAGGAACTTGTGGTTTTTAGTCATTTATACCACCTTTGATCCCAAAGAAACAAGGGAAGCCTATGCCTAGTCTAGGTGATTAAGGGAGTAGACTATGGCCACCACCCTCTTCTCATTGGTCCATCACTAATAAGCTCTTAATCTAAAAGGCCCATGCAGGGTTCATTTTTTCCCCTACTGATCTAGAGAATTTAGACAATATGATTGATGTAATTCAAGAACGTGGATTCTCAAATAGTATCTTCAAATGATCTTCTATTTTTGAGAAATTCCTCAAGGACGGACTTCAGAAAGTATGAAATAACTCCTCAGTCCACTAATACTATTGATTTCTTCTCTCAAAACCGCAGAGAGGGGGCATTAATATTCAAGTAGTCTCCTTAGCATGATGGATACGGGGAGTAGCCTTGTTTTATCCATAAGGTAAAATCACTTTTATACAACTAAATTAAGGCATTTTCAAGAGGAACTTTTCTTTTCTTACATCATAAACCATGGATATATGGAGCCTCACATGTGAAGAGCAAAACATATAAAATCAAGCCCAAGTATGCCGAGGTAGTGAAAGTGGAACTATCAATAATTATTAGAGCTATTTCGTATAACAAACTAGGAAAACAATACTACAAGTGAGACAGTATTTTCATTACCTCAATCTTTTGAACCATAATCAAGGATGACATGGATGAAATATATGTTGTTAATATTGATCCTCACATAAAGTAACTAGTAGCTTTGGTGGAATATAGGAAATACGTTATGGAGAGAGTACAACATAAGAAAGACACATGAAAAATGCTCTAGGATAAACATTTAAAAGCTAAAATATTAATAGAAGGATGTTTAAAAATTTTAATGTATCAAATGCCTCAATGTCAACCAAATTAACATGTAATTTAGCATGTAATTTAATTTTAATGTATCAAATGCGTCAACTCATACATGTAATTTAACAAGGTCTTCTCCAAATTGCAAGTTTGAATGGAAGCACATCCCCTCTAATCAACATATTCTAGAAAAATATTAAGGCCCCTATTTTTCGTAAACTCCAAGTGTCAAGGATAGGACAAGTTATTCACTAAGGACGTGTAATAGTCAGTTAGCCACCTTGAATAAGACAAGTGGTTGGTTAGGAGTATGTCTAGCATATGGGTGGTCACCCACTAGAATTTCCAACATGTGTGTGGGCATTGAGCCCATGGGCATGGTTTCCTATGCTATCAAATTGATAACCTGCATCTCAATATTGGTGACTGCCCAAATCCCAAAGTGGTGTTCACTCCTACTTACCAATTGCATATCACAAAAGTGTACACCCTTGCTTACCTACATATGAAAATGTTGGGTTCTTGTGGTTACGTGCATACCAAAAGAGTGGTCATTCTTACCTACTTGAATATTAGAAGTTGAACAACACTATTTACCTACATATAAGAAGGGTGGTAAAACCTACTTACATGCTCCTACTCACTTGCATAATAGAAGGGTGGTCTTCCTAATGATCACCCTCCTATTAGAAGGTTGGTCACTCTAGAGTATAGCATGGTTCCCTAAGCTGCTTGCGAGTCAAGTGGGACTGATGGCCTACCATGATGTTGTTTTTGATGTATGCATGATGAGATATATATGAGTCAAAAAGGGAAAATAGAGGAAGAATAATGTAGAACTAGAGAGAGAGAGAGAACGATAAATGAAGTTCAAGGAGTCACTTATAAGTCCTTTAGTACCGCATTTTCTCAAAGACTAATTTTCTCTTACGAATGTTTAAAGAGTCTCTTCTTCTATGTAATGATACCAAAAGACATGATAGACCCACAAAAATTTACTACGTTTTCTCTTTCATAGAAACTTTTATAGACATTTAAGTAGTAATTGAATCAACACCACTTTATCTTGTTCATTCTTTGATTTATTATGTGCCCCAATTTTGCAATCGAATTCCCCAATCTCGTGCTATCATGTGACATCTGCTTATTAATATCTATATTGCTATAAAGTTGTGACAGATTTGTGATCTTTAAATTCATATTGATATTAATGAATTGCACTCTTGTTAACACCTAATTTAGAAACTTGAATAGTTTCCAACATGTGTTCTTTGTTCATTAATCTATTATTTTGTTATGATAAGATAGGACGATTCAACAACTTTTTTCAGTTATCTTTGTACATATTGACTTGGTAACTCTGTATTGTATTGTTTTCTAAGCAAGTTCTTCTTCTTCTTCTTCCCTATGCTGTTTGTGTGATTTCTTTAGTCGTGGAACTCCAATAATTGATATCGGAGAAGGTCGCGGCTTTCTTTAGGGAATCGTTGAAACCCTTCGTATCATAGTCTTACATACACATGAAAATTGGTGAGCATACTTTCGATGATTATGAGTAAAAAATGAAGCTTCATTCTTTGGCATCAATATATACTATGGATGTATTAGGGAAGAAATATACTATGGCTGTATTATGGAAGAAATATACTATGGCTGTATCAATTGAAACAAATGAGTAGATTCAGATACACTTGCAAGAAGGGTGTCACAAATTGAGGACATCCGTTATAACATGGACACATAGATCAAGAATCGATACTAAATTAGATGATGGGTAGCTCATAATTTTACCATGAAGTCGCCGATGCAAGTCACAAGGGAGCATCCTAACTCTTGAAATTTTGACTCAAGGCTCTTATATGCTAAGAAGTGAGGTAAATATTGCAACGGATAGATCAAGGATATCAACTTGGAGGAAATTTGTACTCATCACGTAGCCTTGAAGGAATAATAGAGTGACCAAATGGACCAACTTGGATGATTCCATTCGGTGAAACAACTTGGGCAAACACACCTAGGCTCAAAATAGGGTCAGTCTAAGTGACCCCTCCAACTTGCACAAATAATAGCAATGGACTAGTCTAGGCTAATGTGGAAATTTAGGATAGGGAAATGAGTAATCTAGAGCCCTTTGATAATACCACTGATGTAATTCAAGAACATGGAAGTGAAAGGTAAGAGCCACTCATCATGGATTTTGAAATAGTATCTTCAAACGATCTTCTTTTTGAGAAATTCCTCAAGGATGGACTAGCAAGGTCTTTATAAAGTATGAACTAACTCCTTACTCCACTAATACCATTGATTTCTTCTCTCAAGTTCTCAGAGAGGTGGCATTGATACATAAAATCTACCTTGCAGATTATCAAAATACTCAAGTTATCTCCTTAGCATGATGGCTATGGGGACTACCTCTATTTTATTTATAACGTAACATCACTTTTATAGAATTAAATTAAGGCATTTGCATGGTCCTACCAAGATGTGATAGGAATTCAAGAAGAACTTTGCTTCCATCATATACCATGGATATATGAAGCCTCACATGTGAAAAGTAGAACATACTAAATCAAGCCCAAGTAATTCAAGGTAGTGAAAGTGGAACTATCTATAATTAGGGCTATTTTGTATAACAAACTAGGAAAATAATACTACAAGTGAGACACTATTTTTGTTACCTTGAAGAAAAGAAGCTTATGCTCGTTTTGAACTATAATCAAGGATGACATGAATGAAACATAGGTCTTTTTTTTTAATAAAAGGAAGTTCGGCCTTAGTCTATTCTCCCGGACTTTAATTAAAATAAATAAGAAAAGTTACAAGTGAATGGGACTAGTGCCCATGGGACCCCCCAAATCCCAAAATGCAGGGGAGGAGTATGGCAAGCTAGAGGGCATTACATATGAGGCAGATAAATCTATCATCTCCCTCATGTGGGACCCATTTGGGTTTCATCTTGTTGTTGTCGAGGAGATAAATACAATGATGTCTAAAGGGTGGAGATCTCTCATCTCGGGAGATTCTTTTACTTAGAAGAAACAAGTATTTTTCGATCGACCATTCCTTAGGAGTTTGGCCTAAATTGACAGCACATCGCTCCCTCCAAATCTTTCGAACAGACTCACCCCTGATGGCATTCCAGAGCCTCGATGAGCAGCGGATCGCCTCACCCAATAGCACCTGTTGCCAATTGATTTGGTTCGTGAGTCTCAAAACCCGTGTCACGTGATGCCAGATAACAAGGGACTTGGGCCAATCAAAGAATTGGTGAGCTAAATCTTTGATGCATCGTTGGCAATGCTTGCACCATGGCAGCACACCACATATTTTGTTACCCCTTGCATTGGACCAGATTCCCTTGTGCAAGATCTTCCACATGAGAACGGACTTTTTGATCTCAATTAGGGGGTGCCACATAGACATGAACTTTAGTTCCCATCGAAGAATGGTCCAAGAAAGGCACCACCTCTTGTTAAGGGTGTGATGAACATCTAAGTTCTCTTTGAAGTTGGGGATTCTTGATATTTTCTTACCATTGATCCATTTGAGGCCATGCAGGCAAGGAAGATCCTATCCGTAGAGAAGGCGGGTAGTTGAGCGGTCCCATGCTAAACACCTGCCTTGAAGAAGAGTCCATTCCTCGAGGGAAACTCTATGTCTCGGGTCTAAGTCTTCGAACCTAATCCACAGGCTAGTCTCTTGTTTCCAGAGCTGTTTCCACTGTTCGAACCCCTTGTTCTATAATCGCTTTGCAGTTTGGAGGTTCCAATGCTCCACCCCCCTAATGCCTCTACGCGGGAACCAGATAGAGTCATTTTGTCTTATCCCAGTCGCCCACTTCCACTCATCACTGATTCTAATGAAATGTTTGGCTTTGTTCCAAATCTTCCATAAAGAACACACAAGACTAGAGCCTTTAGGGGACACCGGGTGGGGGGAGAACAAACAGGTGAGAAGCCCTATGTCCTTCCAAACAAGATCGTCAACTAAGCTAAGGTCTTCCATGTTTCTGAAAATCAATTTAGCCCAAGATGACTCACTATTGCTCCAAGCCTTGATAAGCCGCTTTGCCACCAGCTTGTCAGCCAACCCAACGATATCCAAAATACCCAAGCCCCCTAAGTCTTTCGAGCTAATGCAAGTTTCCCATTTGATTTTGGAAATCCCCCTTCTGTTGGGGTCCCTAGTCCAAAGGAAGTTTCTGCAGATTCTTTCCACTTTGGCCAACTCTTTCTCCTTAGGTCTCCAACATGAGATAAAGTAAATAGTCGTTGAAATCATAAATGTGTTAACAACCATAGCATGTCCTGCCAAGTTGACTTGCATACCTTTCCAATGATTAAGTTTGCTATCCAGCTTGGCTAGCACCCAGTTCCATTGTGGGTCCATTGTGATATCGAAGCCCATCGGAATGCCGAGGAGACGGAAGACTTGACCTCTAGGGATAACTTAACACCCATGATCTAACAACAATTGGGGTGGAGGTCCGCGGATTGCTCTGAAAGCAGTTTTAGCATGGTTGATTTTTTAACCTGACACCACACAAAAGGTGTCGAGGCAACTCCAAAACACCTCCATGTTGTTCATATCGTTACGTACAAAGGCATTCATGTCATGGGCAAAGAGTCTAGCAATAATTTGGCCGTGATTTAGAGGTAGGGAAAGACCTTTGAGATTTCTAGAAACCATGTGATGCTTCAATAGGCTACTGTTGATATATTTAGGTAGTGATGTGTGTGAACACTCTAGGACCGCCGGGGCACTTTTTTCCCTCTTTAGGAGGTTTTTTTCCCCCGGCTTGTATATACGCCTATTGCCCTAATGGGCTACTTATCTTTGTACATTCTCTAGTAATACATTCAGTATTGTGTGTTTGTGCTCCAAGCTTCTTCTTCCTTGTGCTGTTTGCGTGCTTCCAGAGACGTCTATCTCCACCAATTGGTATCAGAGCAGGTCGTCGCTCCTTCTAGGGCGCCGTCGACACTCCTCCCTTTGCAGTCTCAGATTCGCACGAAATTTGGTGAGCATACTATCGCAGCGCTTGTGCAGGCTATTTCGTCCTTTTGTGCCAAAGGTATATACCAGTTTTTGTTTGCCAGTTTAAGCGTCTCGAAGTCTGCTACAGGTCTAGCAGAACTCGTCTAGGCAGTTCCGTTCAACTTTTTGAGATACAGTCAATTTTTTGCATCAAGGTATTTTAGTCACCGGCCATGGCTGAAAGCGGTGATGTATTCCGTATGTTGGCTATTTAGGATAAGTTGGATGGTACCAACTACCCATTATGGGCTTATATGATGCGGCATGTACTGGTTG
This sequence comes from Ceratopteris richardii, assembly GCA_020310875.1. NCBI lineage: Eukaryota > Viridiplantae > Streptophyta > Polypodiopsida > Polypodiales > Pteridaceae > Ceratopteris > Ceratopteris richardii. The sequence goes on along the minus strand of MU260861.1, from coordinate 73,069 downwards.
CAAAAGGACTGTGGAACATTGTGCAGGGTGTTGAAAGACGTCCTGTTACACCTGCGACTACAAGTACTACAAATACAGGTGCTGGAGGTACTAGAGCTAATGAAGATGGTGTCGAAGATGATATTCTCTAAGCAAGTTCTTCTTTAGTATTGTGTGATTTCTTTAGTCGTGGAACTCCAATAATTGATGTCGGAGAAGGTCGCGGCTTTCTTTAGGGAATCGTTGAAACCCTTCGTATCATAGTCTTACATACACATGAAAATTGGTGAGCATACTTCCGATGATTATGAGTTAAAAATGAAGCTTCATTCTTTGGCATCAATATATACTATGGATGTATTAGGGAAGAAATATACTATGGCTGTATTATGGGAGAAATATACTATGGCTGTATCAATTGAAACAAATGAGTAGATTCAGATACACTTGCAAGAAGGGTGTCACAAATTGAGGACATCCGTTATAACATGGACACATAGATCAAGAATCGATACTAAATTAGATGATGGGTAGCTCATAATTTTACGCAATGGAACCATGAAGTCGCCGATGCAAGTCACAAGGGAGCATGCTAACTCTTGAAATTTTGACTCAAGGCTCTTATATGCTAAGAAGTGAGGTAAATATTGCAACGGATAGATCAAGGATATCAACTTGGAGGAAATTTGTACTCATCACGTAGCCTTGAAGGAATAATAGAGTGACCAAATGGACCAACTTGGATGATTCCATTTGGTGAAACAACTTGGGCAAACACACCTAGGCTCAAAATAGGGTCAGTCTAAGTGACCCCTCCAACTTGCACAAATAAGAGCAATGGACTAGTCTAGGCTAATGTGGAAATTTAGGATAGGGAAATGAGTAATCTAGAGCACTTTGATAATACCACTGATGTAATTCAAGAACATGGAAGTGAAAGGTAAGAGCCACTCATCATGGATTTCGAAATAGTATCTTCAAACGATCTTCTTTTTTGAGAAATTCCTCAAGGATGGACTAGCAAGGTCTTTATAAAGTATGAACTAACTCCTTACTCCACTAATACCATTGATTTCTTCTCTCAAGTTCTCAGAGAGGTGGCATTGATACATAAAATCCACCTTGCAGATTATCAAAATACTCAAGTTATCTCCTTAGCATGATGGCTATGGGGACTACCTCTATTTTATTTATAACGTAACATCACTTTTATAGAATTAAATTAAGGCATTTGCATGGTCCTACCAAGATGTGATAGGAATTCAAGAAGAACTTTGCTTCCATCATATACCATGGATATATGAAGCCTCACATGTGAAAAGTAGAACATACTAAATCAAGCCCAAGTAATTCAAGGTAGTGAAAGTGGAACTATCTATAATTAGGGCTATTTTGTATAACAAACTAGGAAAATAATACTACAAGTGAGACACTATTTTTGTTACCTTGAAGAAAAGAAGCTTATGCTCGTTTTGAACTATAATCAAGGATGACATGAATGAAACATAGGTTTTTTTTTTTAATAAAAGGAAGTTCGGCCTTAGTCTATTCTCCCGGACTTTAATTAAAATAAATAAGAAAAGTTACAAGTGAATGGGACTAGTGCCCATGGGACCCCCCAAATCCCAAAATGCAGGGGAGGAGTATGGCAAGCTAGAGGGCATTACATATGAGGCAGATAAATCTATCATCTCCCTCATGTGGGACCCATTTGGGTTTCATCTTGTTGTTGTCGAGGAGATAAATACAATGATGTCTAAAGGGTGGAGATCTCTGATCTCGGGAGATTCTTTTACCTAGAAGAAACAAGTATTTTTCGATCGACCATTCCTTAGGAGTTTGGCCTAAATTGACAGCACATCGCTCCCTCCAAATCTTCCGAACAGACTCACCCCTGATGGCATTCCAGAGCCTCGATGAGCAGCGGATCGCCTCACCCAATAGCACCTGTTGCCAATTGATTTGGTTCGTGAGTCTCAAAACCCGTGTCACGTGATGCGAGATAACAAGGGACTTGGGGCAATCAAAGAATTAGTGAGCTAAATCTTTGATGCATCGTTGGCAATGCTTGCACCATGGCAGCACACCACATATTTTGTTACCCCTTGCATTGGACCAAATTCCCTTGTGCAAGATCTTCCACATGAGAACGGACTTTTTGATCTCAATTAGGGGGTGCCACATAGACATGAACTTTAGTTCCCATCGAAGTTTGGTCCAAGAAAGGCACCACCTCTTGTTAAGGGTGTGATGAACATCTAAGTTCTCTTTGAAGTTGGGGATTCTTGATATTTTCTTACCATTGATCCATTTGAGGCCATGCAGGCAAGGAAGATCCTATCCGTAGAGAAGGCGGGTAGTTGAGCAGTCCCATGCTAAACACCTGCCTTGAAGAAGAGTCCATTCCTCGAGGGAAACTCTATGTCTCGGGTCTAAGTCTTCGAACCTAATCCACAGGCTAGTCTCTTGTTTCCAGAGCTGTTTCCACTGTTCAAACTCCTTGTTCTATAATCGCTTTGCAGTTTGGAGGTTCCAAGGCTCCACCCCCCTAATGCCTCTGCACGGGAACCAGATAGAGTCATTTTGTCTTCTCCCAGTCGCCCACTTCCACTCATCACTGATTCTGATGAATTGTTTGGCTTTGTTCCAAATCTTCCATAAAGAACACACAAGACTAGAGCCTTTAGGGGACACCGGGTGGGGGGAGAACAAACAGGTGAGAAGCCCTATGTCCTTCCAAACAAGATGGTCAACTAAGCTAAGGTCTTCCATGTTTCTGAAAATCAATTTAGCCCAAGAGGACTCACTATTGCTCCAAGCCTTGATAAGCTGCTTTGCCACAAGCTTGTCAGCCAACCCAACGATATCCAAAATACCCAAGCCCCCTAAGTCTTTCGAGCTAATGCAAGTTTCCCATTTGATTTTGGAAATCCCCCTCCTGTTGGGGTCCCTAGTCCAAAGGAAGTTTCTGCAGATTCTTTCCACTTTGGCCAACTCTTTCTCCTTAGGTCTCCAACATGAGATAAAGTAAATAGTCGTTGAAAGCATAAATGTGTTAACAACCATAGCATGCCCTGCCAAGTTGACTTGCATACCTTTCCAATGATTAAGTTTGCTATCCAGCTTGGCTAGCACCCAGTTCCATTGTGGGTCCATTGTGATATCGAAGCCCATCGGAATGCCAAGGAGATGGAAGACTTGACCTCTAGGGATAACTTAACACCCATGATCTAACAACAATTGGGGTGGAGGTCCGCGGATTGCTCTGAAAGCAGTTTTAGCATGGTTGATTTTTTAACCTGTCACCACACAAAAGGTGTCGAGGCAACTCCAGAACACCTCAATGTTGTTCATATCGTTACGTACAAAGGCATTCATGTCATGGGTAAAGAGTCTAGCAATAATTTGGCCGTGATTTAGAGGTAGGGAAAGACCTTTGAGATTTCCAGAAACCATGTGATGCTTCAATAGGCTACTGTTTATATATTTAGGTAGTGATGTGTGTGAACACTCTAGGACCGCCGGGGCACTTTTTTCCCTCTTTAGGAGGTTTTTTTCCCCCGGCTTGTATATACGCCTATTGCCCTAATGGGCTACTTATCTTTGTACATTGTCTAGTAATACATTCAATATTGTGTGTTTGTGCTCCAAGCTTCTTCTTCTTCCTTGTGCTGTTCGCGTGCTTCCAGAGACGTCTATCTCCAACAATTGGTATCAGAGCAGGTCGTCGCTTCTTCTAGGGCGCCGTCGACACTCCTCCGTTTGCAGTCTCAGATTCGCATGAAATTTGGTGAGCATACTATCGCAGCACTTGTGCAGGCTATTTCGTCCTTTTGTGCCAAAGGTATATACCAGTTTCTGTTCGCCAGTTTAAGCGTCTCGAAGTCTGCTACAGGTCTAGCAGAACTCGTCTAGGCAGTTCCGTTCAACTTTTTGAGATACAGTCAATTTTCTGCATCAAGGTATTTTAGTCACTGGCCATGGCTGAAAGCAGTGATGTATTCCGTATGTTGGCTGTTGAGGATAAGTTGGATGGTACCAACTACCCATTATGGGCTTATATGATGCGACATGTACTGGTTGCAAAAGGACTGTGGAACATTGTGCAGGGTGTTGAAAGATGTCCTGTTACACCTACGACTACAGGTACTACAAATACAGGTGCTGGAGGTACTGGAGCTGATGAAGATGGTGTGGAAGATGATATTCCGCAGATTCCTCTTCATGCTGCTGTTTCTGTTGCACCTACTGCAGAGCAGATTCGTTAGGATGGTAGAGAGGCCCAGGCACATGCATTGATAGCCTTGTCTGTCAAACATGCCATTATTCCTCACATTCGCTCTTGCAGAACAGCAAAGGATTCTTGGGATACACTTACCACTTTGTACCAGGCTAGGAATGAGGCTCGTGTTGCTTACCTCCCAAAACAATTGGAGAGTGAGCACATGAATGAAGGTGATTCTATGGACAGTTTTCTTACAAAGATCAAAGACCTGAAGGAACAATTGATTTCTGCTGATGAAGTTATACCAGATAGCTCACTTGTGCAGACCGTTCTGAATGGTCTTCTTGATTCATATCAGAGTTTTGCCTCTACTCTTCGGTTGATGATGAAAGGCAATCCGAATGCCTTGTCATTTGAGGAATTAGTCTCTGTTCTGTTGCAGGAAGATCAGTCCAGGCAGAACAGGTCCATTATGTGTGTTGCAGATCAAGCTTTCCTGGCTAGTCAGAAGGGCAAAGGAAAATGGAGCTCTTCTACTAGTAAGCAAAAATCTGCAAATGCTGCACAATCGAAGAACAAGGATAAAGATGAAAAGAAATCACAAAAGCAGAAATTGTTCTGCAAGTACTGTAAAGGAAATGATCATATTATAAAGAACTGTCCAAAACTGGCTGCTAAAGAGGCAAAGAAGAAAGAGGCTGGAATGGTTGTTGTAGAGGCCTCTACACCAAAAACAGAGTCTGCAAATCTTGTGCAGGAAGAAGAATGGGCGTTTACTACTGTCTGCAGTTTTGACCCATCTTCTCATGATCAGTGCATGTCTGCAGTAGACTCAGATGTTTGGTACTTTTGACAGTGGGGCGACCAAACATATTACCTCGTAGCGCAGTTTCTTCTCTTCACTCGAGCCTGCCCCTACAGGGAATACTGTCACATGCGCTAATAACTCCTCTTATCCTGTTATGGGAGTTGGTAAGATCGTTCTGACTACTTCTGATGGTAGTTCTTTCACTTTGTCAGATGCTTTATTTGTGCCAGGGATCAAAAAGAACCTGTTATCAGTTTCTGCATTAGCCAAGATTGGCTTGGTTGTGAAATTCGTTGATGACAGGTGTACAGTCCATGATCTCTCAAATGGTGATGTGATTATTGCTTTTGGCATCTTATGTCGTGGGCTGTATAAGCTCATAGACTATGAAAGATCTGTGAATGATTCGGCATGTGCAGTCCATGATTCTCAGGCTATGTCAGATGCAAAGCTTTGGCATGCACGCTTTGGTCATTTGAATTTTGCTAGTTTGTTACGCCTGCAGAAATCTGAAATGGCGTCCTCTTTGCCCAAACTTGAGGCACCTGGAAAACATTTTTGTGAAGGCTGTATTTTGGGCAAAATGTAGCGTTCTTCCTTTCCAAAAGATGGTTCAGTTCGGGCTACGCAGAAATTGCAGCTTGTACATAGTGATGTCTGTGGTCCTATGCAGACACCCTCTTTTGGAAATTACCTTTACTTCGTGACTTTCATTGATGATTTTTCCAGGCATGCATGGGTATATCCACTCAAAGCAAAGTCCGAAGTGTTCATGTGCTTCAAATAGTTTTTGGTTTTGGCTGAAAATCTGTCAGCATGTAAAATGGGCACCCTCCGTTCTGATCGAGGGGGGGAATATATGTCTTCAGATTTTAATGCATTTCTGGCTGAACGTGGGATAAAACACCAGTGTACAGTACCGTATACACCTCAACAGAATGGAGTTGCTGAACGAAAGAACAGGTCACTCATGGAGATGGCGAGGTGCATGGTCAAAAGTCAGGCTTTACCACATAGTTTCTGGCTTGAGGCTGTCATGTGTGCAACATATGTACTGAACAGGTGTCCCACTAAAGCGTTGCAGTCTATCACTCCATATGAGGCTTGGCATGACCGCAAGCCATCTGTTGCTCATCTGCGTGTTTTTGGTTGTTTGGCATATGCATTAGTGCCTGAACAACATCGTAGAAAATTGGATGATAAGGCAGTAAAATGTATTTTTGTTGGGTACAATTCTGAAAGTAAAGACTATCGTCTATATCATCCACAGACTAAACGCATTCTGGTTAGCCGTGATGTTGTCTTTGTGGAAGATGCTATTCAGCCATTGCTTTCATGTACTAAGGAGACATCTGTTAGCTCCAAAGACATGTATGATACTTTGATGCCTCTTTTTACAGGTGGACAGGCTAGTGCTGGTCCTAATGAGGCAACTTCTCAACCTTTGCAGGTTTCATATGATGATGCAGATCATTCCATTTCTGATGCAGATTTACATGATGCACTTGCTGATGAGAGAGCTGATATTGAGCAGGCAAAAACTATGCCAAAATGGCTGGTGCAGACTTTACGTGACAGCAAATTAGATGCACCTTTGTCATATCGTACTCGTTCAGGCTCTCATAGTGCCTCCTTTGCATCAGATTGCTATGCTATGGCTGCATCTAGTCTCTGTGATGAGAATGAGCCTGTTTCTTTTGATGAAGCACAGAATTCAGAAAATTGGATGGCTGCTATGCAATCTGAATATGATGCTATAATGAAGAATGGTACATGGTCCTTATGTGACTTGCCTCCTGGCAAGAAGGCCATTGGCACTAAGTGGGTATACAAGCTGAAGCGTAAACCTGATGGTACCGTTGACGGGTATAAGGCTAGGCTTGTTGCAAAGGGTTATGCGCAGGAAAGAGGCATTGATTTTGATGAGACCTTTGCACCTACATGCCGTATGACTACTGTTCGGAGCATTTGTGCACTTGCAGCCCATCATGGTTGGAATGTACATCAGTTGGACATTAAAACAGCATTTCTGAATGGTGACTTGCATGAAGAAGTGTATGTTTTTCAGCCCCGTGGCTTTGTGCAGAAAGGGCATGAAAACCAGGTTTGCAGGTTAAAGAAGGCATTATATGGTTTAAAGCAAGCACCACGTGCTTGGTATGAGAAGATACATGCCTATTTGATTGCACATGGTTTTGAGAACAGTCCAACTGAAAGCACCTTATATGTTAAACATGCTAATGATGTGCTTCTGATCATTGTTGTCTATGTTGATGACATGCTGCTCACTGGTCCTATTGAGACACATATTGCTGATTTTAAGGCTGATTTGCATGCCTCATTTGAGATGTCTGATTTGGGGCATTTGCATCACTATTTGGGCATTCAGTTTATGCACGTTGATGGTGGAATGGCTTTGTGTCAAACAAAATATATTGACACATTATTGCAGCATTTTGGCCTTGAAGACTGTAAGCCTATTGCCACTCCTATGGAGACATGTTTACGATTGAGTCTTCATGATGCTGGAGATGCATTTGCTGTTGTTCTCTATCAGCAGGCTGTTGGATGCTTGATTTACTTATGCATTACTCCGCCAGATATTCAGTTTGCTGTCTCACAGATGAGCAGGTTTATGCATTGCCCAGGAGTCACGCATTGGAAAGCGGTTAAGCGCATCTTTCGCTACTTGAGTGGTACTCAGCTACTTGGGTTGTTTTATCCCAAGGGGGGATCACTACCGCCAGATTTGCATGCTTTTTCTGACTCAGATTGGGCTGGTTGCTATGACACTCCTGTGTCCACCAGTGGTTTTTGCTTCATGCTTGGTAGCTCATGTATATCTTGGTTGAGCAAGAAGTAGCCTACTGTTGCCACTTCCAGTTGTGAGGCTGAGTATAGGGCAGCTTTCACAGCGACTGTTGAGTGTGTGTGGCTCAGACGCCTTATGGCTGATTTGGGTGTTGGCCAGTCTTCTGCCACCACCATCTTCACTGCCAGTCAGAGCGCATTGGCAGTTGCGAGGAACCCTGTGTTCCATGCTCCCACTAAGCACATTGAGGTGCATTATCACTATGTCAGGGAGAGGTTCTCTGCTGGGGAGATCAGCTTGGCATATGTGCCCACGCAGGAGAACATTGCAGACCTTTTCACGAAGGCTCTGCCTAGGGAGAAGTTTGAAGCTTTTCGCAAAGCTTTGGGCTTACTTCCTTTTGTGGAGTGATTTCCACATAGCTTGGCACTTCCTTATACATGAGTGCCAGCTCCTTGTTCACCGCATCACTCCCAGGGGGGATTTGTTGATATATTTAGGTAGTGATGTGTGTGAACACTCTAGGACCGCCGGGGCACTTTTTTCCCTCTTTAGGAGGTTTTTTTCCCCCGGCTTGTATATACGCCTATTGCCCTAATGGGCTACTTATCTTTGTACATTCTCTAGTAATACATTCAGTATTGTGTGTTTGTGCTCCAAGCTTCTTCTTCTTCCTTGTGCTGTTCGCGTGCTTCCACAGACGTCTATCTCCAATAGCTACTAAGGCCGTTCGAGGCGATAGCGAAGAGTAGTGGACCAAGAGGGCAGCCTTGCCTTATATATCTTTTTAAACGTATGGGCTCAGAGAGCTTACCGTTGATATTTATTTTGGTTGAAGCATTTCCAAGAAGAGTGGAAACTATCTTAGTGAACTTTTGGCTACATCCGAGGTCTTTCAATGATTGAAGAATAAAGTCCCATTCCAATCTGTTATACACTTTATCGAAGTGGATCTTAATGAATATGAGATCTTGTGCAGACTCCTCAGCAAATGCAAGGCCTTCCCAAATATCGACAATTGCTTCGAGTATAGACCTACCTTTGATAAAACCTTTCTAGTCCTCACAAAGCCATGAATTTAAATGACAAGAGATTTTGTTGGCAATAACTTTGGCAATTATCTTGTATCCAGTTTGGAGCATGGTAATCGGCCACCAGTTTTCAATTTTGCTCTTATCTCCCCTTTTGTGAATTAACTTGATGACACCATTGTTAAGACACTCAGGGAGGGCGCCAAAGGAGAGAGCCACTTGCCACACGAGACGTAGTGGGGTGGCCAACTCATGCTTGAAGGACTTGAAAAACTCATTGGTGAGGCCATCAGGACCTGGACTTTTCCCATTAGGAAGAGCATCAATAACCTCGATAATTTCGTTCTCAGAAATGTTAGCATGCAACAGAGAATTCATGTTCTGTGGGTTTCTAGATTGATCAACCCTTGAGATGGTTTCCATGGAGTCACGCATGTGTGGGGAAAGAGGAGTCCAGACCCTGAGAAGATGGGTAAAGTGCTCAACGATGATAGATTTGTTCTCAACTTCTGTGCTACATTTGATCCCATTGTTATCGACCAAGAAAGGGATAGATACCATAGCTCGTTTCTTTTTGAGGATGTTGCACATCTCTTTCCATGGTTTGTCGCCCTTCCCCGCCCACCAATCTTTGAATAATATTTGAAGATTTTTCCTTTGAACCTCCTTGTTGAAGATACAACATATATTTCTTAGATCCACTCTATTTTCATCATCATTGGTACCTTTTTCTACCTTTCATTTGGTTAATAAAGCACTCTTGTATAGGTGTGTGTGAGTGCCACACTAGAAAATAAATGGGATTCATTCTCCTTTCAGTTTAGAAATCCCACATTGTATGCTTTTTTGCCATTTTGTATGTAGAGAGGTCTCCACCTCTTCTTTTGGGAGAGCTTTTTTAGAAGCAATGAGATAATGCTAGTTTGTAGTTAGACTCTTGCTCTTTTGTCGTCATGATGTGCATGCGTGCTTGTTCTCTTCTTGTTTAATGCTTGTGACACGTTGATGTATGATTACATCGCTATTATGCTTGTGATTACAATTATGTGCATCATTCACGATGCTTATGTTGTATCTTCTTGTTAATAACGTTGTTAATCATACGTTGACGAAGCGCCATTACATCTGCTGAGTGCTTCTACACAAACATTTGGGTCTCATGAGATGCTTCGTGGTTTGACAAGTATGAGTTGTGATACTACAACATCAACAACTTTTGGCGCCGTTTCCAGGGAGCGTTCTCTTGTCACTTACGTGATGGTTTATGACGTGAAGATGACGTTTATGCAAGATTTTCATGATGATTTTTTGAGTTCTTTGTTTCATTACGCTCTTGTGAGCATTTGCGGCTTGCAAGATTAACAATAACTTGTTGAGATGAGCCATTTTTTATATGATTAGAATCCCCTTTTTGGGTGATTAATCTATCATGTGTGGTGATTCTTCAAGTTTACGAGTAGAATAGGAGTAGTCGTAGACAAACTTTTAGTTTATTATGTTGGTTCTTTCTAATAACACTGTTGATATTTCTCTAATCATTTGTGAATAAGTTTTCTTTTGGGGTTCTTCTACAAGTTTCAAGGGATTTTTTGCACAGCATCTCCATCAACAAGCTTTGTACTACATTTGGAATAGAAAGATGAAAGAGGACATGAGTACTGTTCCCTCAAGACTCAATCATCTGATTAGCTCATCTCTTTCACCTATCAGTTACGCCATTCTTGAAGTAGGCCATGGGCTTTCATGCTGCCACTGGCTGTGTTGTTCGGTATGGGGCTACATTGTGACCTGAGGCGAAGTCCATCTCAGACATGGATGTGGCTTCAACTAAATCCCTATAGCTTCGCAAATCTTTCTTTGGACATAGAGGTATGTTCATCATCCAGTTCTAATACCTTTACATCAATAAACTCCATGCCCGCGGAGGTCTATCCTGAAACTGCCGCCTTGAATGATTCCATTCCGTTAGAGCTTACGAGACTTGCGTTTCTGCATCTGCAGTAGCAACGAGTTCAACCACGTATGAACTATCATCGCCCCCCCTTGGACAATGGAAGCGGTTCTTTCTGTTCTAGAAGATTCATCCGTGATCCTTGAGATTTTTGCAGCAAGCATGAGTTCGGGGATGTAAGCATCACCCCTGACTAGACCTGAAAAATGAGGACTTCCATTCGTGGACGATTCTAGTTCTAGAGCAGTAGGCGATGCATTGTGAAGCATGGAGTCGTCTTTTCTGAATGAGAGATATGAAAGCAGTTCTTCTTCTCTCTGTGATGGAGAGGAGGATGAAGGTGTCTCACTAATGCTTGCACAACAGCTGCAGAGTAACGCACAATGGATGGCTGGGGTATTGGTGGCATTGAAGCAGAGGAAACCATGCTTGGTCAACCCATGAGTCTGGTCCTTCCTAGTGTAGCTGGCTTTAAGTTGAACGACAGTTGAAAACCGGGGTTACAACAACAGATGTGGCTCTCACAATAACACAAATGCTCAGAAAGCATGGTGTGGGCTATCAAATCTATTGAATTCTATGGGCAAGTTGATCAGATAACACTACAGTATGCTAAGCTAATAGAGGAGATCGAAGAAACTGTTGTAGTGAGCAAGCGGTAGATGACCTCCTATCAAGAGGGAGAACTCTTGAGATAAGTGAGAAGCAGGTGGAAATCAAGAAAGCCGAACTACAGAAGTTGACGGAGGAGCCTGATCGAGGATATGGTCCTCTGGAATAGGGAGGAAGCGAATACACATCAGGAGATCATGATTCTTATAATGGTGACGGGTTTTGAAAGTTTGGTGGTTTGAATGGTGGACCATATGGCTCTAGGAGTGGGGTTATGCTGATGAGTGTTCTGATGCGGGAAGTGGGGGCTATGGTGGAGGTATGCTCAATCAGTTTGACTCAGAATCGAATGCTAGAATGGGATAGAGTTCACCGCTGGTGGTTATGGTGGTTCTACTCTCAGCTCAGTTGGAACATATGGAAGTAGTTATGGGTGTGGACCGTCAAGCTCATTGGAAAGTGGCGTTGCATATGGGCACAATTTCAGTATTAGAATGCATGCATCAGAGGTACGTGAAGTTGAGAGCCAGTATGCCCATAGCTGCTGCTCTTGCAAGATCTCAAGTTGATGCTCTCCCAAATCAGCATACAAGACTGGTCTTCAATGAATTCTAGGCGCATAATGACAATAATTGTTGTTCTGAGAGGACATTTAGAATCGGCCATCATGTTGGGCCAGTGCAATCAGGGGAGGTGCTTGTTGTGCTTGATAATGATGAGAGTATTACAAATGATCCAATCTGAGATCTGTAGTAGTTTTCAATTGAAAGATTTGGGTTCGTGGCTTACCATAAGAAGAACTGAAGAAGGACACAAGAAGGAAGGACAAGCACGGATCACATTATAGAAGTCATTGAGGGCAAAGTTTCTAAAGCAGTATCGCATGCGGCATTCCAATGTATTCTTAACTCACTGATGGAAAGACGATAGAAATGTGTGATTGTGTGGCTGACAGTGAATAGGGAAGAGATCAGAAAAGATGATGACGTGCGGCAGCTGGTTGTTGACACGACAATGCAGCTAGTGGAGCTAAAGGAATGCACCTTTTGTTGAGAGGAACAAGCTATACAGTGCAGTAAAGTAATGAAATGCAGAGAGGTGGATGGGCACACTGGGAGCCACTCACACTCTTGACTCCCAATTGAATGTTATTACTATGCAATATCATTGCCCAGAGATTGTGGCTATAGCTATGCATTTGCTCCAGAAATAGTATGCGCGGAGGAAGAGCTACTGTGGCAGAAAACTCGAGATGTGCACGAGTAAGAGAATTGGCCAACACACTGAATGTTGTTATGTTCAAAGTCTGTGGCAGCATGGGAGGTTGTGAGTGGTAGCTGAGGTTCAATGACTCGGTAACTTTCTCATTTTTTATCCTGTTGTTGCAATGGTTTGGGACGATCAAGGTGTGATGAAATATGGTAAAAAGTCATGGTGTGGAGAAACAGGAAATTGATCAACATCAATGCTCTCTCAACAAGCTTGCAACATTTCTGGCGTGTCTAACACAGAGCAGTTGAGTAAAAGTATGTCTCTAGATGCGAGTCAGTATGGTATCTAGTTTGGGAGCAATCTCTGCATGCATCAAAGAGAACTCTTGGCACAACTACCTCGGAACAACAAAGTTGTGCTGACAGATTCTTTCAAGTATGAAGAGACTGTTGAAGATTCAATGGTGGGGGAACAGAGCTTGAAAAGGAGAAACATGCAGCAGTTGTAGCCCCAAGTGAAGCAATGGCCATGATTTCAAGACTTCAGGAAGAGAAACCAACCATGCAAGTGCCGGTAATGCAACTCCGGAGTCCAGAGGATTCCCAAGGAAAGGGCCAATTATGATGAACTTGATGAGTCATCCAGCGTCTCATGTACAATCAAAGAAGGGTCCAGTTGTTGTTGGGGGATTTTCTGATAACAGTGCGACCAATTCCAGCACATGCAATCCCTCAATTAGTCACGGACAGGGAATGATTTGTAAGGCATTGTATTAGTAACGGGACACATCCTAGCGGTGTGGGTAATAATGCACAGCCTTCTAATTCGAGAACTATGCAATATTATGTACTACAATTACAGTAGTCATTCTTCGGGACATGCTGAAGGATACATGTCAAGTGGGCATGGCATTGGAAGTTCTCAGCAGGGTAGCCATATGTCTGCTTGAGTCCCTAGCTCTGCTTCTAGTATGTCTGGCGCACCCATGAAAGTGTCTAGAAAGATGGGTTGGTGCCTCATCTAACACTTGCAACAGGAGAATACTATGGTGCCATTGGAATGCTTTGAGGAGTCTTCGGCTCTTTTTTTGTGGGTCAGATGAAAGAACTGGCTGTATAAGGGATTCTCGCACTCATTGGGCATACCCTTCATCTTGGGAAGGTAAAAGAAGGTTTCAATGTCCATATCATGGATGGGAGCATGTCACCAGTGGAGTATGTCAGAAGATGTCTTCCACAAAGCTTGTGACGGTCAGTGTAGAAGCATTGCCTTGTGCGGAACGTGAAGGCATGGTGTCACGTGTGGATCTAGCCTAGTGTTGGCATTCCGGACCAAATCTTCCATCATTGAAGCTCCTTTCACACAAACCAGTACACTTCCAAAAGGATGGCCAGTTTCAGGTCTCGTGAAGCTTTCCACTCTTATTACTGCTTTGCAAGGCTATTAGGACCCATACCCAATTGATATGGAAGTCCAAACACCATGCATCACATGTGGGATCTTCCTGTGGCATATGGCAAGCTGAGTGTTAGTTATCGAAAATAGCGCCTAGCTGTGGGGGAGATGGGTGCAATGCAGGAGGTGAATGATGTCTATTCAGCACTCATGGAATGTTCCCTGCAATGATTCTACTGATCCTTAGAAGGGCGAGGTGCATGATCGTGCTGGAAATCTGGAAGATGCTCATGAATGCAATGCCAACTGCATCGGCAGCCTCCATTTGTCTCGCATGAACCTGGTCTCCAATTCAAAAGCTTGGAGACAAAAGATCCGTCATTCACTCTTCATCAGCCCTGCTGGCAGAAATCAGGCATCTCCCTGCCGAATGGACCATGGTTCAGATCTATCGGCCCTCCTTCGAGTAATTCCATACTTGATTGATCTGTTGCAGTGCACCACGGCGTTTAACGCCAAGGATAGTGAACCAGATGCAGCCACGTTTCTCGGAGTAGTTCCACCTACTCACAAATCTCTATAATTTCGGCGTTTATTCTGTATGGAATGGACGATAGGCAGAGAGAGAGAGAGAGAGAGAGAGAGAGAGAGAGAGAGAGAGAGAGAGAGAGAGAGAGAGAGAGAGAGAGAGAGAGAGAGAGAGAGAGAGAGGCGTTCCTTTTTTAACGTTGATCTAACTGGCTGAATAATGTTAACTACAATGAACTCTAACGCATGTGTGGGACTCATCTAGCAGAAAAATGAATTGAGCGATGTGGTTTTGAGTAAGCACTAGGCTATAGGAGATTAAAAGAATTCAAGAGACATTAAACCATTGAGGTGACTTGAGAAAAGCAGGACTGAGGGGAAGAACCATCACGATTTTTAAAAAAATAGGGAATCTCATAATCTGCAGATAACAAGGTTGTCTTTTTTTTGTTTATTGAATCTGGTCTCTCAACACACGAATGATGATATATTTGTCCTTATCAATGACTTCTCGTCAAATAATTGATGTCAGGCTCTTAGTTTAAATGTATCTTGAGATTCTAAAAAACTATGAAATGGAAATGGAAGTCGTACATAAACCACATGGTTAGCTCTTATTTTATGACCTTCGAAGAATGTAATATAATCATATTATGACAAATCTCATTTTGATTCTTGCTTGAAAAACCCCATTAGAACTTATTTACACATCTTAAAAAAACATTCAAAAAACACACACAAAAACATCAAACAAATTTTAAAAACTCTTTCAAAAATACCAAACAAATATTAAAAACACTCAAAAAACCAAAAAAAGTGTTTCAACAAAGACATGGGAAAGAAAAAGGCAAAAGAAAGAAGGAAGGGGGAAAAGGTTGCGCAAACGAAGGAAGAAAAAGATGAAATGCATGCATTAATCACACATGATAAAGGTGAAAACGATAGGAAAAAAAAATTGCATGGGGAAGATGAACTTGATGGAATTTCTGAGGGAGTAGGTTCCATAGTTGTGACTAAGGAATATTGCAACACTTTTGTAAATGTATTCATTGGTCATGAACGTAGAAATATGAGTGCTTATATTAACCCTGATTGTGAGTGGAATTTATTTCATATTGATTTAGTGATAATTATTTTGGATAACATTCAACTAACCACTCATTCCTCTATCCTCATGAATGGTGCGACTTATGATTGCATGGATCAAGTTATGTTTCCTATTGTGGTGAATGCTATGGAATTTTTGGAAACATTTTTTGTTATGGAAGGAATAGATGAAGACTTGGTCATAGGCACTCAAAGGTTTTTTGAACATCAAGGGTTTGAAGCATCTTGTCCATCTATTATGTCCATCCCCACTAGTGAGTCTTTTGGAAATCCTGATGATTATCCTCATTGTATGGATTGTGGACATAATCATCTATTCAAAGATTGTACTTTTAATCCACAAAATAGTCTTTCCACTCATGCTTTTCCATCTAACCTTTCTTTGAGTAAGTCGCAGGAAACCTTGACGAATGATGAAGTGGAGGACTCCAAGTGCGTGGGGGATATGGAAGGGCCCTCTCTTCATCTAAACTTGGATTCTCCTTATGAATCCACGGGCAAGGATGTGCTACATTTGGCTCATCAAGAAGAGGATAAGCAAATACTTTGTAAAAACGCTATGGAAAATGATTTCGGATCCATTGTCAATCATGACAATCCATCACCTATTAGTATATCTAGAGATTCTATCTCTAATAAGGATAAATGCATCGCTGAATCTCTAGATCAATCTCAAACCACACAACCCTATGATCCATTGGATGAGCGTGATGTATGTAAGAAAACTCAACCTTTGTTGAAATCCCCTCGTTGAAGATACAACATATATTTCTTAGATCCACTCTATTTTCATCATCATTGGTACCTTTTTCTACCTTTCATTTGGTTAATAAAGCACTCTTGTATAGGTGTGTGTGAGTGCCACACTAGAAAATAAATGGGATTCATTCTCTTTTCAGTTTAGAAATCCCACATAGTATGCTTTTTTGCCATTTTGTATATAAAGAGGTCTCCACCTCTTCTTTTGGGAGAGATTTTTTAGAAGTAATGAGATAATGCTAGTTTGTAGTTAGACTCTTGCTCTTTTGTCATCATGATGTACATGCGTGCTTCTTGTCTTCTTGTCTAACGCTTGTGACACGTTGATGTATGATTACGTCGCTATTATGCTTGTGATTACGATTATGTGCATCATTCACGATGCTTATGTTGTATCTTCTTGTTAATAACGTTGTTAATCATACATTGACAAAGTGCCATTATGTCTGCTGAGTGCTTCTATGCAAACATTTGGGTCTCATGAGATGCTTCCTGGTTTGACAAGTATGAGTTGTGATGCTACAACGTCAACACTCCTCCTCAAATCTTAGTCTTCCCCTGATTTTCAAAAGACCTTTTGGCATTGCAAGTTACCTTTGTTCACTTCTTCTTCAAGATGTGAGAGCCTCTGGTACACCGTTTCTCTTCTTTTTTCCGGGATAGCTCTTATAGCCTTATGAGTCCTGATTAGAATTTGTCGAGTCCTTTCCACCATGTTTCTCCAACACTTAGCTGGTTCATTACAATTAGCAAAGGCTTCCGCCCACATTGCGGAAATTTGTTGGTGGACAGAGGGGAGGGAAAACGATGTCTGATAAGCATGAAACCAAGGACAGGAGGATGGTGTTGTGGTCAATGTAACATCTATCAAGTCTTGCTTTCCTCACAGAGTCCCCCAATTGGAGATTTGACCAGGAGAATCCCCTCATGTCTTTCACCTTGACTAGGTCGAGATGGAGCTTGAATTTATCCCATATCTCTTTCTCCCGACTGTTAATAATTTCCCCTTGTTTTTCCATTGGTCTTGACAAAACTCCACCATGTTGAAGTCCCCACAAATCAGAACATTGTGTGAGAGGGAGTTGAGTGAAGCCCATGTATCGATTTGGTCCGCAGGGAGTCGAGGGAAGCCCATGCACATCCATGATGAGATCATAAGCAATGGTGAAGGATTGCCATTGCTTATCACTTCGAATCCCATTGAGAATTTGCCTCATGATAGCCTCTTCTTCAATCAACTCTCCAATGGATGCTAACTGATCTGCAACCTCCTTGACCTTGGTAACAAACTCTCTGATGGTTTGTTTAGGTGTCTTCTTCATTAGGTTGAGCTCGTTCCAAAGATTATTCTTTCTTGCTTTGGTACTAGCAGAAAAGAAATTCTCTATGACATCCCAAGTCTTGGGTCTTGAGTTGCAAAGCGACAAACTTCGGTCCAACCAACAAGCACAAGACCAACCCTTGAGCTTATGAAGACTCAAATAGGCCTTATAGGTATGCGATAAGTGCAATAAAATAAACTATGTACTTTGGATCATCAAGGAGAAAGATTCGATACAAAACAGATAGGTTTGCACATTGACTAGTTCAAAAAACTTATTATCTTTGGATGAGACAATATGCTCATAGCATCCAACATGATTACAATTGAAAAAAATACTTTGAGAGGAGTGATACATATAGGGTTAAGTGTATAGAATGGGCAAAAGTACAAGAAATAAGCAGAATATGCTTTTGGAATGAACCTAACACTCAACAGTGGCACCTCTTATTTTTTAGGAATCCATAGAGATAGATAATCTACTTAAACAAATGCTTCGAAAATTGATACTCATAAAAAAGAGACTAATAGATTTTCAATGAGTGCTCATTCATCCAATTTAAAGCTCTCTAGAGAGAGTGCTAGCCTCTATAAGCTTATTGTTGTTGAAGAAGATGATGCAGAAAAATGGAGCAACACAATGATGGCCACAAGTATATGTATAGTGCTTCCATGTACTGTACAAATGATTTCAAGCCTTTATATAGACTCTTGAAGTGCTCCACAGCTTCTACAAGTGGATTTTGAATTCAAATGAAGGCGGTAAAGGTTGGTGAAGAGAATCAATTCACTGTCCTACAATCTAAGAAAAGTGAAGATCTGTTTGATCTACTTTTAGGTGATTGATTTATTCATTGATTGTAACTCAACCACCTCAAATTTGTGGAGTTTGAGCTCTCTTTTTCTCCTTTTACATGTGCAAAGATCTAGGCTGTTACAATGGTAAATGATCCATAAAATCGTTTAAAAAATACAATAAATGAGCATAAGTAAAAGAACTCTCCAACAGATATTCTTTCCATATAATCCAAATGATAGATTTTTGATGTAGATGAAATCCACCTCAAGCTTGGTGTAAGCTTGATGTTTCCAACATTATCTCCAATAGCTCATGGCATAGGGCATGTGAATCTCCATTGCTGGAAGATACATTTTGGAAGAAGCGGTATTTCTTTATGGCAATCAAGTTCTTTGTATCATGGGGCCAAACAGGAATGTTGTCATCAACAATGACAATCTGAGATGTGGGAAACAAAATTAGGCTGAGATCCTTGAGGTAATGTGTAAGTTTCAAGTCTTTCCTAGGGAAGGGAATTGAATAATGTGGGTGCACATGACACGTTGGTATTTATAGTACCCCGTCATGGAGAGGACATTAGATATAAATTGAAATTCATTGTAATAAACTTATCTTTTCTTTTAGAACATTTAACTCTGGATGACATTGAGAATGGATGATGTTGGGGATCGCTTTGAGAATGTCCGACATTCGTTTGACGTGCACACCCCATAAAATAATGCACGGAAGTGCTGGAAAAAACATAACAACAAGAATTCACTGATTTGTTCAACTCCTCATTATCATTTTTTGCCTGAAACTAGCTTTTCTTTCAATTTATTTAGTACACCTCCCTTCCAAAGCAATATTCCTATGCCACAGCTTTTTTTGGGGTGGACATTAAGAATATAAATATGTTTGCTGATCTCAACTTGGAGAAGATCACTTGCAGGCCATCCTCGCGCGTTGGTCGATGGTGCTGCTTGGCATCAACATCCGGAGCTGATTCTGCTGATGGGATGCAGCAGCGATGGTGCTGTGAGGGCTGAAGAACGACGCTCAGGAAGCATGTCGAGGAATGTGGCTGAACACGGCACGCTGGGAACATCAAATATAATTTGAAATTCATTGTAAAGATGAATTCCACAGGACGCATTTTTGACAAGTGAAAAACACAAACACATGTAAAATTTAATGAATTAGTTAGCGCCCACTTCATGGATCTCACATACAAATGAAGTATCTCTATGGGAATGCTAGTTGTATGGAACACTTAAAGTTAGGCCCTTTCTATTCACTTAAAGCAACCCAACTGAGATTCTATGAGCTACCCTATGTCACACATCTCCCACCCTCAATGTAGTTGCTCTTCACATTGAGAACTCTGTAACATCCCACGAGCTGGCAACAAGTGAACTTAATTCAAGAAAATTGATAGGTCATAGATTAGAAATAACATAGATGTTGCATGTATCTGAATGAGACTCACACACTACATGCATGACACTTGCAAGAATATTACAAGATTTATGCTCACGTAATGGTAGACGTATAAAGACGTCTAGGCATGGTACTAAACTTAGTCTATCATATAACTTGAGTATAATGATGAAACACTCTTAGAAAAGTATTCTCAAGATGGGTTTCATAAAGAGCATCAATGGGCCTGAGCATAATGGTGAAGCACTCTTAAGAAAAAAATTATTTGCAAGATGGGTTTCACTTCTGATTTTTCGAAGCCCATTCTGATATTGTGAGTGGCCTTTGTTGACTTCTAACTCTAAACACCTTAGTTTACAATAAAGATTTTCCCTTCTAGCTTGACAAATAATCTGAAGATTCTTCTGAGCCCTGACCAAGATATGATGAGTGTGTAGGAGTGCCTTCCTCCAACATCTGGCCGACAAGGAGCCATGATCACGTTACCAACTTCTGGGAGTGTTTGCACCACTTTCTCCTCACTCGCATGATTACATGGTTGCCATATCTAGAGTCAAATCCAAGAGAATCCCTCAGAATTGGAAAGCTCTTTTTGAAACTCCCATTTAGGATATTGAGATTATTGAAGTTGTAAATTCCTTCCCATGGGCAAACGCCCGAGGTTGGATCGCTTTACCAATGAGTTTTTCCAGAGCTTCAAGCACGTGGTGTCTACTTTGTTACGTATGGTGTCGCAAGAAGCTATATCTTTTGGCGCGCTTCCCAAATGTCTCAATGTCGGAGTTGTCAAGCTCATTCATAACAAAGGAAGCAAAAATAGGATTGAAAATTGGCATCCAATTACCATGTTACAAATTGGTTACAAGATCCTAACAAAGGCAATTGAGAACTCTATTACTTGTCACCTGGAAGACTCGATTAGTGAGGATAAAAAAGGGTTCATGAAGGGGAGATCCATCCTCAAGGCCATTATTGATGTCTTCCTTAAGATAGCCTTTGACAAAGCATATGTCAGACTTGAGTGGACTTCATTCTCAAAGCATTGAAAGAATTGGGATTCGGCCAAAAGTTCATTAAGAAAGTCGCTATGTTGTTAGGAAATGTCTCTGCTTAGATCAACATCATTGGCCAGCTTTCTCAAGTGATTAGATTAAAATGTTTCATCAGACAAGGATACCCGCTGCCCCCACTTCTCTTTTCTATTGTGGGCGATGCTCTCAACTACCTTGTTAAACATCAAGCACACCTAGGTCTTATTCAAGGCCTCACTCTTCCTCTCAATCAAGATTAGATGATCATGAGACTCTTTGTTGATGACATTAATGCTTTTTCACATAAAGATCCAATAAGCATTGATACCTTTTAGGCCTGTCTTAATGCATTTTGTGAGGCATCAAGATCCAAATAATCACCCAAAAATAGCTTTTAGGGATATTATTGGGCACCCCCTCAATTGTTAGTAGACCACTTATGCTAGTTGATCCCTAGCAGACAAATCTTATGCCTCTTAGGTATTCCTATGGGATTCGACGTTTCGATGGGACAACGATGGAACTAGGCCCTCTCTAGGCTCGAGAATAAGTTGACATACTAGAAAGGCATGTAGATCAACCTGGCGGGTTGGACTATGGTGGTCAACACCTTCCACCTTTCTTCGATAAGTTATTTTCTCTCCTGCTGGAGACCAAAAGACCAAGGGATTATCAAATTGGAAAGAATTTCTAGGAACTTTCTCTCAATGGTTGACGCTAATAGAAGGGGTATCCCCAAAATTAAATGGGCTACCTACATTAGCCAAAAAGATCAAGGTGATTGGGACATTCTTGAAATTGAAGGGATGGCCAATAAGTTGGTAGAAAAATGGTTAGTTAAAGCTTGGAGTAACACGGATGACTCTTGGTCCAAGTTTATTTTTAGAAATAAGAGTGCTCTCAAGCTTACAGGCCTCCTGGGGTGGAAGGGTCTCAAACTTATCACCCTTTTTTTCTCACCCTTTCTGGTGATTCCTAGAGGCTCGAGCCTGGTTTGCTCTTTGTGGAAGAGTTAGAACAAGGCTAAATAGTTTGTGAGGATCAATGAAGATTGGAAGTGAGCAGCCAAGATTAGACAAAATGATTGGATCTAGTTCTCAATCAAGGACATCAAAGGCATGGATTCTTAGAACCTTCAAAAAGCTAGGAATCTTTGGAACAAAAGTATTCATATATGGAAACACCGCTAGAACCAAGAAATTGGCCAATGGATTAGGTTTAAGGACATTGATCTCGCTTTAAGAGTTGACTATGAAGAATGGTGCCTGTTGTAGAGCAGATTCAATGCTTGGGAGCACTCAAGGACTCGCATCGTCATTGGTCATGACTTTCCCCACCCTTAGGGTCTTAGATGGCATAATGGCAATAGCCTTGATAAAATTATGAGATTCAAGTGGAATGTGGACTTTCATGTCATGCTTAATAGGAAATGGTGTTTGGATTGGATGGTCTTGAGGTGGAACTTTAAGTTCCAATCCCTTTGGCACCCCCTTATCGAGATAGAAAATATTGTGCTTTTGTGGAAAATCCCCCATAGGGCATTTGGACCAATGTAAAAGCTAACAAAATTTACGGGGTTCCCCCTTGGTGCAAACGATGCCTACATGGCAATGAGGATTTGGGACACCTCTTGTTTTCATGCCCCAAGTCAATTTCGATCGGTCAGGCCTTTGGGAGAATCATGCTACTAAAAGGATAAATAAATTGGAAGCAAGCATCGCTAGCTAAAGCGATCGGATGTTCCTCAATATTGTGGAATGCTAGAAGAGGTAAGACCCTCTGGAAAATATAGAAATAGAGATGTGCTACTAACTTTGGAAACCCTCCTAAACAATGGTCGATCAAAAAATATATTTTCCTTTAAGGAAAAGGAATTTCCAACTGTAAGAAGCACCCACCTTTTAGACATCATAAAGTGTTTTTCCTTGAGAACAACAAGATTAAAAGCAATTGGGCCCCACATGAGGGGGGGTAGAGGATTATCAACCTTCTTTGTAAAGCCCTCTAGTAATGCATAGGCAGCCCCTCCTTTGTGGGATTCGGGGGTCTCTTGGATACTACACCCGTTCTCTTGTTTAGCTATTTTTTCTATTAATTAAAGCTTGGGAGAATAGGCTATTGCCGAACTTCCCTTTGAAAAAAAAATAGTAACAAAAACAAGAAACTAGGTGGATTGTACAAATGCCAATGCTTCCCTTAGAGATAAGTTATAGGAAAGAAAAGAAACCAATACTTGTTGGGTGTAGAATTGAGTTAGGAAGCTTGAATAGAAGTACACACAAGAGCGAAGAAGGAGATTGAAGCATAGAGACACATGATGGTTGGAGGAGCTCTCTACAGATAGATAATCAGAAGTATAAGAATGAGTGAAGTGAGAGCTATAAGTGAATGCGTAAGTACAAAGTACCAGCACATATTATTATATCATGTATATGTGATTACATGTGGAAAAACCCTCTAGCTAGTACTAGTGTAAAAAGTGCGAATGTATAGGGAAATGTTTCACATCAAAGCTACTTGAGGGACACATAAGTGTAGCAACGCCCTCAAAGTGAATGATGTGAACACATAAAGGGAGTGACAAATCAGACCCCACAAGCTAATAAGCCTACATCTTTGTGAAAAGCTTAAATCTTTTTCCATGGAAGAGCTTGGTGAATTTATTTAGCACATTATCTTGTGTAAGTACATATACCAAATCAATATCTCCATCATGAGGGCATTCTCTAACATAATGATAGAAAACCTCAGTCTGCTTTGTGCGTGCATGAAACACTAGATTTCTTGCAACCACCAATGGACTCTGACTATAAGTGAGAATATGCATAGCTATATCAATTTCCATGCATGGATCCAAAAATAGGCGCCTTAGCAATATACACTCAACTATAGCTATGAAAATTTTCCAAAAGAAAACATAAATTCTCTTGTAAGACTCATATATGTACAAGTAGAAGCAAAATAAACAAAGCGAAAAAAAAATTATGAGAAGCATTTGACATAGTTTCTCCAAGAATTAAATAAATGGACAAATATTATTAGTAAATATGTGGCTAGTATTGGTATGACTATTGATGGAAGAGGTAGAAGTTCCATATATGGAAGTCAAGCTAGACCCTATATGTGTGATGCATTAAAATTAGGAACTGTTTAGTAGAGTTTCCGTTATAATAGGAGCACATGATCAAGAAATTAAATCTCTAAATAATCATATAAAGAAGCAAAAACATTTCAAAAGATTCCACATGCCACCTGAGCTAATTGGAATGTGAGGCATATAAGAAGCCTACTTGCATAGATATCCTATAGTAAAGTTAAATTTTCCTTCCCCCTCCATCATCAAAGATTCCATTGTATCTAGATGTATATCCATTCAAGATAGGAAATGCCTTGAAACAAATCTTCTAGTTCAAAATAAGGACTAAAAATTTAAGATTAGGAAAAGGGATTAACATATGTTTCAAATCATAATTGCACACAATCTAGCGTTTAAATTAAGTAATATGAAAGATGCACATCTCAGACACAATGTTGGCCCTTATCTTGTGAGAATAGGTACTTATCTTATGAGAACATGACTTTGATGCAATGGGAAGAAGATAAAAGCCAAGGTATATTTTTTCACATACAAGAACATCTTTGAACATGGATTTGCGATTAAGAGGACATTGACATGAGAGTTGACATTTTGTGAGTGTCTTTTACCTAATATAAGAACATTTTTAACGACATAGGATATTCCCTCATCATTAGGATGTTTGTCTTTTCCATTTGCATGGTTGGGTTTTTAGCTGGACTCAATTGATAGGAGTGAGTGTCATAGAACTTTCTATTTGAAAATAGAGTAATTGTTTCAAGAAGAGAGGTAATGTGGCTACCAATCCCTCTAATGAGGCTATCAGATCCCTCTAGGTCAATATATAATTTATATAGTACTAAACTTTCCAAAAGCACTCGAAAGGCTTCCAAGTTTATTACAAGACATTAATGAACAATGTATAGATGGTTACAACTAGGTGGATAATACAAGTGCCATCAGTTACCTTAGAATGAAGTTGTATGAGAAAAAACAACCAAAGACCTTGAGCAATCGACCTAGAGAGATTAGATCTTGCTCTAGCTCATCATATATGGACCCTTCCACTAGTACGCGGTAGCATCTTTGCTCATGAGAGCACAACACACAACTCCCTTCATGTGAGCCCTCCATTTCTTGCAATAAAATAAAATGGCCTAGCAACCTTGAAATGTGAGGCCACACCATCTTTGAAAATCTAGTCCCATATTGAATGAATGCCCTTCTAGCATGATCAATCACAATACAACATTAGGAAATGCTAGAAAAATGATGTATCATGCATCTTGTCATTGCATATAAAGAAATGGATGGTTTTTATAGTGGTGCGAACTCTCTAATAGTGTGTGATAATAAGAAGAAGAAAAAGAATGATTATCTCACTTGAGTGCCAATGCATACTTTGAATCTCATTTTTCTTTTGGAATGTATGGTTTTTGATAAAATCGATAACTAAAACAATTACATCATCTTGATATATCTGAATGAAATTCCTAAATTGATGTGCTTTTGATATAGCAATGTAGTTATGCTGATAGAACTTTTCAATTTAATCTGTAATAACTTAAAAAAACCAAGAATACATCTTCTTTTGATACAAAATATTTCTTTTGAAGCTTTTTCCATGTTTGTTTTTTCTTTCTCATATGCAAACAATAACAATAACTTGCATTGAATTCTTATTGGTACATGTTTCCAAGTTTTCAAATCCATAATCCTTAAATTCTTCCATCAAGCATTATTTTTCATGGAAAAGTAGAGCATGTTACATCCGAAATAAAATTGACTCTAGAAGATGGGTAACAGTTTTGAAAGTGCTTCTTTCTAACACAACCTTTCTTCATGATATCATCAGAAGATTCACAAGTAGCACATTTGCCTTGGCACCCAACTTTGTGAATCTTGAACCAAAGCTCGTTCGAGCCATCCTTTACAAAGTATATTTAGATGGGGTACTCATAGAAATAGGTACATCTCTCTTTCATTCATCGGACCAACAACGGCCTCAACAACTCAAAATTTCTTAGCCCAATCATGAAGTCTCAATATTTCTATCAAAAATTCTAAAAGATCTCTCCCTTCAAGGAAAAAAAACCATCATTAATGATCATCTCCGTAGAATCCTTAACTACCATATCATGTTAAGAAAAAGTCTATCTTACACAATGTTGGTATAGGGACTATGTTAACTAGCATATGACATGTGCTAGTTAGCATGTTCTTTAGGCTAATCAATATATTCTCTAATCAGATCTAGCTAATAAGTGCCATGATAGTTGAGATAGTGAATGTGCTCATTAGCATACAAACTATGCTAGTTACATAGTGACTATGTCAATTACCATGCAGGGTGCTAATCACCATATAGACTATGTTGAGTACCATATAACTATTGTGTTTGTTATCATACGGATGTGCTAGTTAACATATGTACTATAGTAGCTTGCATGCTCACTTTTTCTATTTATCATAGTGATTGTGCTAGTTAGCATAAGGACTATGCTAATTAGCAGATAGGGTAAGCTAATTATAAGATAAGATGTGCTAATTAGCATAGTGACTATGCTATTTAAAAATAGTGACTATGCTATTTAGCATAGTGTCTATGCTTATTAGCATATAAGCTATGTTAATTAGCATACTAGCTATCTAAGTAGGATAGTGACTTTGATAATTACCATATGGAATGTGATAAGTACCATATTAATTTTGTTGGTTACCATACACATGTGCTAGTTAGCATAGGTACTACTTATTATCAAAGTCACATTGCAAATTATCATATAGGCTGTGAAAATTAACAAAATGGTGTGATAATCAACATATTCAAAGTGATAATTATCATAGTGATTGTAACAATTAGCATAATGCAAAATGTTAATTAGCATAATATCTATGCATATTAGCATATATATAAAGTGCTAATTAGTACAATCCAAATTCTAATTATGATAATGATAATTCTAATTAGAATACATAATGTGCTAATTAGCATACATAATGTGCTAAATAGCATATTGATTGCACCAATTAGAAAAATGGCTATGCTAAATAGCATATGGACTTTCTAATTGGCATAATGACAATGCTAACTAACATAATGATCATGGTAATCAACATATGTAATATACTAATTACTATATTGACTATGTTGGATAACATAGTGATTGTGGGAACTATCAATTGTATTGTGCTAATTAGTAAATAACAATACTAATTAACATAAAGATCTTACTAATTAGCATATAGAATGTGCTAACTAGCATGTGGACTTTGTTGAATAGCATATTTACTATGCTAATTATCATATGAATTGTGCTACTTGACAAACTATTATGCTATTTAGCATAATGAAATGCTAGTTAGCATAATGAATGTGTAATTAGCATTTGACTATTCTAATTACCAAACTATTGTGCTAATTAGCATAATGACATGCTAATTAATATTATGAATTTTCTAATTAGCATATTCATTATCCTCATTAGCATGTTGACTTGTGCTAAGTATCACAAGGAATATGCTAATTAGCACATATTGTTGTAATTAGCATACTTTTTTGTTTTATGGAGGTTTGACTGAAGCCTACTCCCTCAGGCTTTAATTTTGAAAGAAAAAATGTACAAGTTAAATGGGCATAGTACCCATGGGACCCCCCCTTATCAAATAGAGGAGGGGTTAAATGAGAGTTTTTACAAAGCCCAAATTCTTAAACTGGCTTAATTGCATGTAGCCTACAACTCATTTTTCATATGTCCTGTTGATGGGGAGGGTCAAATCCTCACCCTTGCCTAAAGAGGCAAGGTACTCAACCAATCGACCTAGCATGTACTTAGTGTGCTAATAAACCTGCTATTTATGATACCTAGAATGTTGACTATGCTAATTACCATGCATCATATGGTAATTAGCATACATACTCTGCTAAGTAAGATACAAAGTATGCTATTTACAATACTAACTATTTTAATTAGCATACCCATCTCTTAGTTAGCATAATGAATGATTTAATTAGCATCTTAATTGTGCTACATGGCATGTTCACTATGTTTGTAGATATACTTTATAAATTATGTAGCACACGGGCTATGTTATTTAGCACACTGATTTTGCTACCTAGCATATTTATTTTTCTTGTAAGCATATTCACTAAGGTAGTTACTATAGGAATTGTCTAGTTTAGTTATAGTCCTCATTGGATCTGGACAAGAGTATCTAAACGAGGAACAATCATTGATCCATATATAGAGAGGGTACACACCGCTTGGATATGTGTAACAATAACATTGGATTCATCCCTAAATTTTTCATTGACATATACATAAATTTTCCTAATTTTTCCTTGAGAACAAGGGCTCAACATTTCTCCATAATTTAGTCTTGAGTAATATCCAAAATGTAGCGTTCTCCAAAAAAAAAATTAAACCTTTAAGACCCTAGAAATTTTGCAAATTGGCATACTCTCATTACAATTTTGTGTCATTTAAAATGCACTGTTTCTAAAAATCAGCTTTTGACTAGAGCTTGGTTGCGTTACCGTTAGTGTCCATGTGGAAGGACAAATGACTGTCGAACACTTTTTTATATGTTCTTTAATAAAAAATATAGTGGTCTGGTCAGCCACAAACTGTAAGTTCCACTACATTTTTGTGACCTAAGAAATTTGTGTTTGTGGTCTGTGTATTGTGTGTTTTTTGTGTATTTTGTAGCTTCAATGCAAAGTACTATATGTGGCATTTGGAGCTTGGTTTTCTACCCATGAGGGTATTGTCATGAAGCTCTTGAGAAGGAGATTCCACTGAGGTGCATCATTATCAAAATACTTCACCGGTCTAAGAGCATTTCAACACAAAAACTTTGCTCCTTTTGTGAGAATGAAGCGAGCACCTACCCACCCACCCAAGGGTTTCTCCAAAGCTTACATCTAAGGCGGTGATTAAGAAATGGACCTTGACATATCTTGTCATTCGAGTCATTGTTGGCACCATTCGGTGCACGCAAGGGAGGACCTCAATGATGAAGGAAGATAGAGGTTCTAGGTACTTCTCGAGAGGTCACCCATCCTAGTACTGTTACGCTTGGAGCTTGCTTAACCTGTAATCTCTTGCCACTAAGCTACACTCTTGTGGTGTTTGAAGAAGGGGAAAGACTAAGGTTAACGTTACGTTGAACATGTTTTGGGCCCTCAAAGCTTCATTCTTTGCTTTCAAAGCCTATTTTGAAACATTTTTGGGGTGATTTTTGGAGTCATTCTAGAGTACTTTCACGCATAGTTCTCATTACACAGGTTCAAGAACATCATGAAGAGTGCTCTTTTGTACTTCTCCAACAACAAATATTCATCTTTTGGGCTATGTTTTCAGCCATGCTAGTAAGTCTATAGGTTACTTGATACATTTTTTAGTTGTGGTGAGAGCGGCCACTACAAATTTATGCAGGTTTGTAAGCATAAAGAATAGAGTTGACAAACACTTATAGGTGTTGTTGGCTAGTGTTTGGGCTGTGAATTCAACCTTCAGTGCAATTTTATGGCATATATTGTGCACATACACACTATGTATGCTTCTATGGATACCGCTTATGTACGTGCGTGTGGTCATTGATATAGCGGTTACATTTTTTGCATAAAGCCTTTTACGTTTTATAAAGAGGTTTGTGGTGAGGTTTTCTTAACTGGTAGACACCCAGATGTTGGGGTCTCTTCGGTGATGGAGGTGGAGGACTTACCCAACCTCACCATAGGAGATGTATGATAATTGTTCATAAGTGCTCGATAAGCCTAGTTGGCTTCTTTCGGGTAAGTGATTATATGTAGTGGAGTCAGGGATTCACTATGTAGGTTAACATGTTGGTACTTGCAATTTTATAAGATTTTGACACTGGTCATATGCTCATTTTTCACAAGATACTCTGGCAAATGTTTTCCATATTTTTTGGTTTTTTCAACTACACAGTGCTTGATTTACTCCTTGATACACTTATTGGTAATTTGATACTTGGTCATCCTTTTGAGCCTTATTGGTGTTCAAACTCTTCTAGCTCCATTATCATTCTATTCAGTTCTTTATCATCAACCATTTTTGAGATCCAAAAATTTGATGGCACAAATGTTTCTCTATGAAAGAATTAGATTAAAGGTGTGTTGACTCATAAGAAGGCAATGGAAGTCAGTAAATGTAATCCTAAGAATTTACTTATCTTTGTACATTCACTTGGTAATAAATTCAGTATTTTTTTGTCCTCCAAGGTTCTCCTTCTTCCTTCTGTTGTTTATGTGCTTCTGTACGCCTCAAAATCCAACATTATCTCATTCTATCAATCATAAAGGCCTAAAAAACGCTTCTATAGATTTTTATCATTGCCACTGTCATATCACTAAAATAAAGCTTCACATCATTTTCATAGTCAATATTAAGCCTTCAAGAAACAAGTAAAAGACCTTTACTTCGATAGCAAAGAATCATGTGGATTTACATGATAGGTGAGTATATTGTATTGACGATTGCAGCTTATCACATTTCTTGGGTTGGTGGACGATACTTGGATGCTTTGTTAAGTAACCGTCTCCTTGTATTTTCGAATCCAAATCATGAAGGTTGTTCGATAACGTAAGAATCTAGCCACTTCCTCCTACATAAACATAAAATAATCCTTGAGACAATTTTAGTTTGGGAAAATAAAAAAGATGAGGAAGAGTTATAGTAAATTTATGCTACACATAAAGAGGATTTTAATCAAGTTTTGAAAAGATAAAACCTCACCTCAAGATCAATGAAGTTTGGAAGTGCGTTGTCAACATTAGGGAAAACAATTTGATCTGGTTCTTGATCAAGGCCATTGACTATGATAACCTCCAAAGAGCAAAGAAGCTATGGAATAAAGGGTTTTGCATTTGGAAGCATCTATAGAACCAAAGACAATGGATCAAATTCAAGGATATTAACCCATCTTGGAGAGTGGACTAAGAAGATTGGTGCTCACTGAGAAATAGAATGATTCCCACTTCCTCATTGGCCATGATTCCACTCACTGAGTGGACTTATGGTAACTCAAAATCCCACTTCCTCATTGGCCATGATTCCCCTCAAATTCAAGATGTAAAATGGCACAATCCCAAAAACTTGGAAAAAACTCCTAGTTTCAAAAGATTCTTGATCTTAATATCTCATTGGTCAAATATCAAATGGGATTTTAAGTTCCTTGGACTTTTCCATCCCCTGATTGAGAATAAAAAAGCTCTTCTTATGTATCAAATTCTTCACTAGGCAATCTCGACAAATATTAAAGAAAATAAAAATTTATGGGGCCTCTCCATGTTGCAGTGGTCTCAATGGAGATCTTGGACACCTCTTGTTTCATGCTCGATGAGCACTTTGGTTTTGGAGGCCGTGAAGAGAAGTCTGTCCCTACAAACTCAAATCAACTAGAAGCAAGCCTTACTTGGAGAAGCAATTGATTGCTCAATAGTGGTGTGAAACACCTTTAGGGGAGACGATCTTTGGAAAATCTGGAAAGAAAGATACATGGCCAACTTTGACAACCCCCCAAAGGAGTGGTCAATTGAGAAGAACCTTAGTCTTTTAGGTGGAAGAATCAAGAATTATAAAAAGTACCCTCCTTCCAGACATCATAGGATGTTTCCTTTAATGGTCTCCCCATGAGAGGGATGAAAAGATTATTAATCTTCTCTGTAATTCTTACTAATACTTTTTAGGTTTTTTCCCTTCTCTTTGACCTAGTCATAGTTGATGTGTACCTACCCCCTTTAGACCATCTAAGTATCTTTGTCTTCCCCTCTTTGTGGGATAAGAGGGGTCTCATGGGCATTGTGCCCCCTCTTCTTATATAGTTGTTCTTTTATTAATTCATGCAAGGGAGAATAGGCCTACGCCAAACTTTATATTATAAAAAAAAAGGATTTGAAATAAACTTAGAATGATCTACTTGTACTTTTGGCGTCTCTTTTTGTTTCTCAGACCATATTGAATTGTATTTTGGCCTAACTTCAACAAAAGTCAATTTCCACCTTTTGGCCTAACTCCACCTTGTTTTTTTCTTTTTATTTACTCGGAAATTGTGATTATTTACTCCTTTATGTATAAATAATCACAAGACCGAATAATCTGTTGAATAATACGTTGAAAGAAACATGTAAAAACCAATGCATTTAAACAAGATAAAAACTTTGCATATATGGTATGATTCCTTCGGTATAAACAAGATAAAAAGTATTACTCACGCATTGTCCCATGTTGCAAGTTGCCATTTCCCTCTCAAACATTTTTTAATCAATTCATGATCAATAATAGTGAAATAATTTCTTTGACCTCTTTATATAGAAAAGATAAATAAGTCCCATTAACTTATTAGATCAAATATGCATGAATACATGTGCAAGATGAATAAATACTTGCATGACATATGAAAACACACACACACACACACACACACACACACACACACATATATATATATATATATATATATATATATATATATATATATATATATATATATATATATATATATATATATATATATATATATATATATATCAAACGTGCATGCATAAATGCATGTGCATGATGAATAAATACTTGCATGGACACACACACGTGTACACACACACACACACACACACACACATATATATATATATATATATATAAGATTTATATATGTGTGCTGACATGTATGTAGTACCCCTGAAGCATCGCCAAGCATTGACAATGAAATTAAAACTTTAATAAATTTGATACCTCCCCTCCTTAATTCTAGAACTTGTAGACAATTTAGGCACTACAAAGGGACCTCACAATGCTATAGAGAAATAGAGGTTGCCAAAACATCAAGAACCAAGTAAAGGATACCTAGGGTTTGAGTAAATGGAAGAGATAGAGAAACAAATTTTGGTGGTGATAATAGAACTTGAAGCAAGAAGGCCACACATATGGAAGAAAAGAGAGGGCCAAGGACATTGAGAGAGAGATCATGATTAGTCGCAAGGGAGAAGTTTAATTTAAGGAGGATAAAAGCATGATCTCAAGATACTTCAAGATTAAGTAAGTAAGAAAGATACTAAGTAAGAAACTTCCAAGATCTTATTTTTCAAATAAGACAAAGACTTGTTCTTATTTAAATTATGGAACACTTCAACATAAAGTGTTGTTGATTCATAAATATGTGATAAATTTTTGAAGAAGAAGGACTTTGGCATTGAAATGATCATTTCAACTAAGGAATGGGCTGACTAAGTCAAACACCAAGTTCCTAATGTAACTCACTAAATTTAATATTTTGACTCAAATTAATGCACAAGACTTGCATTCGAGTAAGCACTCATAAAGATTGAATACAAGCATGAACTTATTCTCAAGAGAAGCATTATTAGAACCTTAGTGGGTCGACACACTGATATTGGATACCACACTAGTATCTTGTGGTTGGATGATGTTTTAGATTTGCTATGGATCTTCTTTGAGAATCCAATTTATTTCTCTTAAAGATAAGAAAAATGCTTCAATACCTTGTTGAAATAGATCTTTGAAAAGTTCAAGTCTTGAGTCATCTAGAATTTGAATCATAGTAAGTTTGGATACTTTTGAAGTTTGAATTGGTTGTATAAAGTTTTAGTTCTTTCTTTCTGCTTCCTGAATCTTTTGGATTTAACTTAGATATGATATCTGATTCTTTAACAAAAGTCTAGGGTTGGTTGGTTAGAACTATGCAACTAAATTAAACATCCCAGATAGATAATTTGTACAAGGACCCTTTCAATCTTCAAAATTTCTAGGGTTCAGTCCACTCTACAAAAGAGAAGTTAGGAATTGCTTATAAGATTGATAGTTCCCAAGAAATTTTAGCTAAAGTCTTTGAGAAAAGTGTTCTTAGTTGGACTTTTTTTTTGGTTCTGACTCGGTCAAGCTATAGTAGAATTGAGCCAAAGTAAATTGGTAAACTTTTTGTTACAATTTACATAGGATTTTGAAGCATATTAGGACAAAGTGGTCCTCTAGTTAGATGAAAAAATCAACTAAATGTTGGTTAGGAGTAAATCATTGTATAAACATCCAAGTTAGATGTTTAGGCCAACCAAACTTCAAGTTTTCCAAATCAAAGTTCAAGTGAATAAAGTGTTACCATTAGTGTCCATGTGAAAGGCCAAATGGCCACCAGACACTTCTTTGTATATGTTCTTTAATAAAACATATAGTGGCCTGGTCAGTCATAGACTATAAGTTCGACCGCATTTGTAAGATCTAAGAAATTTGTCTTTGTCCTCCTTGTGTACTATGTTTTTATGCATATTCTGTAGCCTCTGTGTAGAGTACTGTGTGTGGCCTTAGAAGCTTGGTTTTCTACTATGAGGATATCATTGTGGAGCTCTCGAGAAGGAGATCACACCGCGCTGCACGCCATCGAATTACTACACTTGTATTAGAGTAGTTCGATGCAAAAGCTTTCTCCAAGGCTTACCACTAAGGCAGTGACCAAGGCATACCTTGTCATCCGAGTCATAAAAGTCACCATTGGCGCCATTGGCTGCACACGAGGGAGGACCTCAACGATTAAGGAAGATAGAGGTTCCTGATAGTTCCCGAGAGGCCACCCATCCTATTATTATTCCCCCCAGAGCTCGCTTAACCGTGGCAAACTCTTGCCACTAAGATACACTCTTGTGGTGTCTGAAGAAGGGGAAAGACTAAGGTTAACATTACCTTGAACACGTTTTGGTCCCTCAAAGCTTCATTCTTTGCTTTCAAAGCCTATTTTTGAAGCATTTTTGGGGTGTCTTTTGGAGCCATTTTGGAGTACTTTCACACTGAGTTCTCTTCACACAAGTCCAAGAACATCAAGAAGAGTGTTCTTTTTACTTCTCTGACAATAAATATCAACCTTTGGGGCTATGTTTTCATCCACACTCATAAAACTACAGAATTCTTGAAAGTTTTTTCAGTTTTGATGGGAGCATCCACTACAAAATTTATGCAGGTTTTTAAGCTTCAAACATCAGAGTTGACAGACACTTGTAGGTGTTGTTGGCTAGTTTTTGGGTTGTGCATTCAAACTTTTAGTGTCATTTTATTGCATATATTGAGCACATACACACCATGTATGCTTCTGTGGATACCACTTATGTATGTCCATGTGGTCGTTGTTATATGTTGGTGCAAATGTACAAGCCTACACATTTGGCTTAGCATGGAAGAGATTGTGTGGAAGCACTTCATGATTCATGTGAACTATAGCTTGTAACTACTTGATCATTTACCATTGTAAATCATTAAATCCTTGGAGAATCTTGTAAAAGCTTATAACTTGTGGAGTTAGGAGGAATATTAGCTACGAATTCAAGATGAGGTAATGTCTCCTAAATCAGAGGAGTTACTTTTTCATTGGAGCCAAGTTTGAATTCAAAATTCAAACTTAGAAGAAATACTTATAAAAAGGTCTTGTAAAACTCATGGTGTGTGTGTGTGTGTCTCATTTTTAGAGCTCTCTCACTGATCATTTGTAGAACTTGAGTAGCTCACACCATAGCTCACTCAGTTCATCATCATTAAGCATCATTATAAAAAAATGTACCCTGATATAGACTTACGATTGTCTACACAACCAGCATAGTCAAAATCTGTGTAACCAATAATGGATGATTTCCCTCTACCTAAGCATAGACACTTGTCCTTAGTGCCACTCACATATCTCAAAATCATCTTGAGAGCTTCCCAATGTTTCTTTCCAGGATTAGACATATATCTGCTCACAACTCCCACTGGAAATGAATGTACGGTCTCATAGCTACCATAACATACATGAGACTACGAAGACTGATAGGGAATTTTGGTCATGAATTCCTTTTCCTCATCTGATTTGGGGCAATCATCCTTGCTCAATTTCACATATATTGGTAAAGGTGTACTCAATGCCTTTCCACCCTGCATATTGAGCCAGTGAAGTACTTTGGATATGTACTCACTTTGAGACAAGTATATGCATCTTTTACTCCTATCACGAGTAATGTGCATGCTAAGAATACGTTTGGCATCCCCCAAATCCTTCATATCAAACGTTTGATTCAATTTCTTTTTGAGAATTGACAAGTCATAAGAGGACTTCCCAGCAATCAACATATCATCGACATAAAGTATCAAGCATATCAAACTGCCATCTGAGCATCTCTTTGTGTAGAGACAATGATCCTCATTGCTTCAAGAATAGCCTTGAGACTTCATAAAAACATCAAACTTTTGGTACCATTTTCTAGGGGACTATTTAAGTCCATACAATCTCTTCTTGAGCTTACAAACTAGACTTTCCTTGTCAGGAACTACATAACCCTCTAGTTGTTCCATATAGATCTCATCTGTAAGATCTCCATTGAAGAAAGCAGTTTTCACATCCATTTGGACTAGCTCTAAGTCCTCCATTGCAACGAACCCAAGCAACATGCACAGGGTAGTCATCTTGACCACTAGAGGGAAGATTTCCTCGAAATCAACACCATGTTGTTGCTTAAAAACCTATGCAACAAGTCGTGCTTTATAGTTTGGAGAAGCACTATCTGATGTGAATTTCAGCTTATATACCCATTTACATGGTAAAGCTTTCCTTCCATTTGGCAAAGGTACTAAGTCCCAAGTACCATTCTTGTGAATAGAATCCAACTCACTCTTCATGGCACGCTCCCACTTGACATGATCCTCTGTCTGCAGAGCCTCTTTGTAGTAAGAAGGCTCACCGGCATCTGTTGGCATAAAAAAATCTAAACTTGGAATATATCTATCATGTGGATGTGAGACACATGTAGAGCATCTCAACGGTTGCTAAACAGGAACATGTGCAAACTGATCTGATCCGACATTCTCTTGAATGTCCCTATGTGCACCATTTTTACGCATGCTAACTAGAGGACTAGTATCCTCAAACACCACTCCTCTCACTTGAACCACCTTAATGGGCTGTTTATGCATCTTATACTCATTGAAAATGACATCACTACTTTTGATCACTAACCGTGTTTCAGGATCCCATAAGTGATATCCAAATTGTGCTTCTTGACCATATCCAAGAAAAATGCATTTCTTTGACTTATGGTCCAACTTTTGCCTAAGGCTCTTGGGTATATGAACATATGCTTCACACCCAAAAACTCGAAGATGATCATAATATGGTGGCTTCCCTTTCCTTAACTCTTGTGCCACTTTCAGACCTTTGGCAGTACTAGGTGAAAGGTTAGTCACATGAACTGCAGTCAATACTACTTCTGCCCAAAAGCCTTGTGAGAGCTTTGCAGGATGCAACATAGAAACTACTCTATCTTGAATAGTTCTATTCATCCTTTTAGCTACAACTATCTATACTGGGATATAAGGAGCTATAAACTATGTATGAATCCCTCTAGATTGAGAGAAAAGGCTGAATTCATGTGAGGTATAATCAACCCCATTATCTGAACGTAAAGCCTGAAGCTTAGTTCCTTTTTTAGTCTCAACTGAAGCAAGACATTTTTTGAAAGTAGGGAATACCTCATCCTTTGATTTGATAGGATATACCCATACTTTTCTAGTAGTATCATCTATGAAAGTGACCAAGTAAAGAGAAGCACCTAAGGACCTAGTGGGCATAGGACCACACACATCTGTATGAACGAGATCTAAAGGTTGAATTGAAGAGTCAATGTGCATTCTATGCACATTTCTGGTTTGCTTTCCATATTGACAATGCTCACAAAATGCAAAATCAGAGAAAGATAGCACAAGTAAGTAGCAAGATCGAGAAAGATTTTCCATTCCACTACGAGATATATGGCCCAAGCAACCATGCCAAATACAAGCCATAGGTTGTTCACTAACAGCTAACAAGTGTTCTTTCTATGATACAAATAAAGGATAAAGTGAGCCAAATTTGCTTCCGTTTGCAATAACCTTATTTCCCTTTGATATACAAAAGGACTAAGCATAGAAGACCACCTTGTAGCCAAGGTCATCAAGTTGATCAACTGACATCAAACTGTGTGATAACTGAGGTACATGGCATAGATTATGCATAGTAAATTTTGAACCATCAATGAACTGCACAACCACATCTCCAATCCCCACATCGTCACACTAGTAAGAGGCACCAAGTCTCACAGTACAAAGAGACTTTAGTGCATAATTAGAGAACCATTCTTTGTGTGGTGTCACATGGAAAGAAGCACCAAAATCTAGCAGCCACGTCTGGGAAAGAGAATCAGCGATAAGAGTCTCAGTTGGCATAGTACTATCAAGTGTCAACACATCATCATCATCAGAAATAACATTAATTTCTTCAATCTTCACAATCAAACTAGATGGTGGAGGTAACTATTTAACATGCCCATCAACATTCTATCCTTTACCTTTAGCATTCTTTAGTGCATAACAGTCTTTCTTCATATGTCCCTTCTTATGAAAATAATGGCATTCGATATCCCTCTTCCTTGATTTATTTCTACTCTTATTCCATTGACCATTCTTTTCCTTGTTCTTGCTCCTACCACATTGCTAGTTCTTTCCTTGGTAAGAATCACAAACATTATATGCATCTCCACTCTGAGTGCCAACCATAGATTTTCTACAAATCTCCTCACTCCAGAGTGCTCCACATATGTCATCATAGACGAGTTTACCACCAGGTGCACTATTGCTAATAGTTGTGCAAAATGTATCCCATGATGATGGCAGGGTGCATAACAACAATCCTGTTTTCATTTCATTATCCATATCCATTTTCTAAGCCTGTAATTGGGAGAATATAGCATCAAACTCATTTAGATGAGTAGCAACACTATCTCTGTCCTTCATGCGAAAGTCATATAATTTTCTCATCAAATACACTTTATTTGATGTTGTCTCCTTTTTATATGTATTGCACTTGTTCCAAATCTT
The DNA here is from genome assembly GCA_020310875.1 of Ceratopteris richardii. Lineage (NCBI taxonomy): Eukaryota > Viridiplantae > Streptophyta > Polypodiopsida > Polypodiales > Pteridaceae > Ceratopteris > Ceratopteris richardii. The sequence continues at coordinate 34,095 of MU260861.1, read as the reverse complement.
CCCTACACTTTCACATTCTAATATTGTAAAGTAAACATTATCTGCTAGGTGCAAGCAAATGGTAGACTTGGCCATTTCATCTAACTCATTCCAATCATCTTCATCCATGTTAGTAGGCTTCTTTGAAATCCCATTTACTAGCTTCCATTGCCTCCTTTGAATCAGCACATCTTTAATCTGATTCTTCCATAGAGCAAAGTTTGTGCCATCAAATTTTCGGATCTCAAAATGGTCTTTGCCCTGCAAGTTATAGCTCCTCCATGTAACACTGGCACTAGACCTTGATCCACCAGATGTGCCTGAGACCTCTGATGCCATGATGGTAGAGAACTGAATAGAATGATAGTGGATCTAGAAAAGTCCAGACACCAACAAATAAGTGTATCAAGGAGAAAATCGATCATTGTATAGTTGGTAAAACCAAAAATCTAGAAAAATTCTGCCAGAGTATCCTCTGCAAAATGAGCATATGACTACTGTCAAAATATCATAAAACTACAAGTACTAACATGTTTACCTGCATAGTGAATCACTGACTCCACTACATATAATTAGTTACCCAATAGAAGCCAACTAGGCTTATCGAGCACCTATGAACAACTATCATACATCTCCTATGGCGAGGTTGGGTAAGTCTTCCACCTGCATCACCGAAGAGACCCCAACATCTGGGTGCCTCCCAGTTAAGAAAACCTCACGATGACCCTCTTTATCAAACGTAAAAGGCTTTATGCAAAAAACGAAACTGTTATATTGTTGGAAGAGATGAATGGATATCTCAAGGAAGTGAGGTGGTACTGCTAAAACTTGCTTTGTACTAGCCCTGATGCACTTTGGATCTATAAAGTAGACCCTTTTAGCTTGAAAATGACACCAAGAAAGTATCTATCTACTTTGGAGTTGATGCTTGAAACAATTAATCCAAAACAGACTAGTTCAAGAATAGCTAGTATTGAAAAACTTGCTATTTTAGTCCATACACATGCAGGCCTTTTTACTCAAAGCACACAATACAGTAACAAACATACTTTTAGGGGAATTCAATTAGCTTAGATAGGTAATGATTGCAAGTGGAATCATTTAAAATGATCAACTCTGCTATGAGAAATCAGTTTAGCAAAATAAATCTTACCCTCGACTTTTTAGGGACTAAATACTAGATGACCAGTGGATAAGGTCTTGAGCACTTCAAATGTGCAAATAATTGCACCTATATCTAGCTATCTCTATGCAATTTCTCGTAACTTGCCAGCTTTATTTTACCCTCAAGCCACAATTTGACTAATGTGGTTCACATTCCCGATCTCGTTAACTTATTTCTTGGTCCTATTGCCTGCTTTGATACATGGACGGTCTAGTCTTAAGCCTTCTTTTATCACGCCCCTCCCATTTTCTTCTTCCCTCTCAACCCTAAGCCCCTCGTGTACCCTCCTTACTTACAATCCTACGTTCACCTCCTCACAAGCTCACCCAATCTCACCTAACCTTACACACTCGAGTGCATGCCCTTCTTCTTCCTCTAATTAGCACACACTCTCTCTCTATTTCTTTTTGTCCCTCTCGATACGATGCACCCTTTCACTTCTTCACTCTTACTTCTCTACTCGCACACACCTAATAACCACTTACTAACACTCACAACCAACCTCTTTTTAATAGGCTAGTGCTTACACCTGCACTCTTGCACTTGCACACTTCTCACTCACACACACACACACACACCAAGCTGAACACACACTCACTTATTCACCACTCCAACTATGCAATCACTCACACACTAACTCACCCCTACACACCTACACACTCCCTATCTAGTCACAAATTCTTTCTCACTCAAACACACATAAACAGCCCAGCTTGCACACACCAACTCGTAGTTGCACATTCTTACTCTCACTTCTCAGTTCTGCTCTGGTTTCTCTCTATCAAGCTCACCCTTTCACTCTCATTTTCAGACACATTTATTGCAATACCCACTACGGTGAATACAAGTACTCACTCACAACCTCCCAATCGCATTTCAGTACAGAAATACTACACTAGAATCTCACCCAAACACCAATATTTTTTCACATACAAACCCTTGCACTCCCTTCCTCTCATACACTCTCACTCTCACCGTCACATACACATAATCAATCTAGCATACACCTCAATGCTTCACTCTTGCACGCAATTATGCACCTCTACACATAGTCCTCCACTAATCCTTTCACACATAAATACTCAACCCCAACCCCACTCACACACCAGCTCACTTATGCAATAGCTCTCAAACACAAACTCGTAAAATATTAGGCACAAATTCACACAATCACACTTTCAGCTTCGTATACTATTTCCATCAGCCTAACTACAACCTTCAATTTACCTTACCTTTCTCCCTATTCCCCAGCAGTACTCTTTCTACATAGTATGCCAGTTCACTCACTTATGCATACAACCGCACTCATGCGTTCTTCCTCTTCCACATATTGGCACACATAGACCTGAACATGCACTCATTCTTGTGCACATGCACCCAATCGCATGCATGCACCCAATATCCATTTTTCTCCTTGTCATTTACTTGCACATTTATACACCTAAATGCATCGACACATATACTTAAGGAACCAACCCCGAATATTCATAAAGACTCGTGTTCAGTCATACAAACCCATTGTATTACATTCACCAGTAGCTTTCTTATAGTTCATTAATCGAATAGAACAGTTCCGTTATAACCAAACGATATGGACAATCAAGCTTGCCCCCCCCCCCAAAGATCATAACCTGCGGCTTCCAGACATACCATAAAGCCATCATCCTATGCATATGCTTGACGAGTAGCTATTGATAACATTCTCTCCATGATAAAGCCAAATATGTCAACAACAAATAACGATTTTCAATTCAGTAGCAATATGGAGCCTCTTTGACCTCGCAGTTGAAATTAAACCAACACACACAGCTTGCAGCCAACAACACTTGCATTTTTGTCCTTCACACAGGACAACACTATGTCATAAACTACACTGATCATTCCTACTAAACAGTAAAGAGAATCGACTCTATTCTGATCACCAGCAGGGATTAACAAAATGCCGAAAATCAGAATGTCATGGGTCAAAGAATCTTTCACAACATTGAGCAGTTACATCACTTGGAGATCAAACTCTCTGAAGAGTCAGAAGAGAATGGCAAACCATTTTTACATGCAACTCCACAGCCTGTGCAATTTGTAGCACCGGGTCTTCGCAGTAGCTTCGTAAACCCCCACCCCCCCTGGCTCGGTTTGACAGGCTATTATCCTCTTCCTTGATCGATTACAGAGACAGTTCGCAGTATCCCAGTCTGTGTGTGTGTGTGTGTGTTAGATCCTACCAGCCTCCCCCTCTACTTCAGTCTTGCAGAAACTTCTCACTCACTATGGTGCTTCTCTCTTTTTTAGAATGATCGATCAGAAAATTAACCCACCCACTAGCCAAGGAGTGCTAGTTTTTATAGAATGGGGAGGGGGAGAGGTCAGATTCCTGTTGACCACACATGGGGCTCTAGAAGCTTCGGGTGCACGTGGGGGTTTTGGGTTTGTAGGAGTGGGTGTCAGGGTAGAGGAAGAGTGGGGGAAGGAGTGGTGGACACAGGATCTGACCAGGGCAGAGGGGAGAGAGAATGCCAATAAAAAGTAACTAACAAGTGAAAAGTTCCTGAAATCTAGGATATGCCCAGCTTTTTAGTGAAAAGAGGCAGTTGAAGCTATACCAAATCATTCTCCCATAACCCTTAGGTGACCATTTGACTTATTTCCATCACTGCAAGGGCAAGATTCAGCCATCCATCACTAGAAATGGCATCTACCATTGCTTGTAAAAGCCTGGTGCATAATATAACGAAAGTAAGGAGCCCATTTTCTTAACCCTAAGCATGCAGTAGTTGAGCAATAGTCCACCATAAAGGCCACACCTCAGGTATGCATGAATGGATTCAATGAATCAACAACTTCAATGACACTCTCATTGACCATCTCGGAATAAGAGTGGCCCTTTTTACTCAGGACCTCAATTTGTGCCATCATTGGTGATACATATATTCTAGCTATAAAGCCATGCAAAGGGCCAAGTCACCCTGTGGCAATGCTGCATGCACTTTCTCTCCCACCTTCCACATCCTTGTCCTGTCCATCCTCCTCATTGGAAATGCAGGGAGCCCCTTCTTTTCCTGGGAGCGACGCCTAGCCAAGACAACACTGCATATTTCATTTCCTGAAGCAACATCCTCATAGCATTCATAAAGAATGTCCATGAATGGATAATATGATGTACTGTATGCAGCCTCAAAATCCTTTTTTTCTTGCTCATCCAGTGCATTGTAAACTGCTAACATTCTTTTTGTGGATATGCTCTTTGAAATGACACTAGTGATGCATTCGACAATACTACGATAGGCATCATGGTCAAATATTCCTACCTCAGTGCATCTTCTGAATAATGCCTCGACTAATCCATGTACAACACCAAGCAGAATTCTTCTTTCACCATAATTATCACTTCTATATTTATCTTCCAATGTTGTGGCAATCGTGACCAGTGACCATACGGCAATAGAACAGCCCAAGGCAACATCTATGGTTCGTCCATCAACATCCTGATGTACAACAAAACTGGAATTTATTCCTGCTCCATTTATTTTTTTTCCTTGCACATGTAGTCTTCTCATAGAGGACCCATACCTTTGGGACACACTGCAATCACACTAATGTTCCTTCTGAACTCTTCACCCACCGATTGTAGATGTTCATGTAAAAAGCTGTGAAATAACCTCAGGTAAGCCTTTGGCTTCATGGGAGCAAAAATCTGTTTGTAGTTATCTGTTTGTGATGCATCAGAAATCAGCAGAAGCACCAAATCACTCTCTGCAGTGGTTTCAAAAACATCTCTCAAAGTATCAGACTCCTCCGTAAAGCCAGCTTTTCTAGCCTCCATAATTGACTTGGATTCTTTCCGCAAGCCAATCTTCACTTTGATATCTGACTTGGCTTGACCCAGAGAATCATGCCAGATCTGGGCTCGAGCAAGGGCCTGAGAACCCCAACCAATAACCCCAATTTTCCTGATGCCTTGAAATGCTTGGGGGAGTCGAGGAAATAAGATCTCTTCCACCCCTGATAGGGCCTGTCTTTCTTCCTTATGGTCCCAGACTTCAATGATGGCAGCTTCTCATCATCTCGTAAAAGTTCCTCATCCTCTGGATCCATTAGAGGCCGAACTTTTGGAGCATTGTTAATGCTGATGTCCAGCAAGTCTAAGGGGATCCCAAGATCAGAATCCACCAGCAACCTGTGCTTTAATGTTTTCTCTAAAGAATTGATGCTATATTTATAGTAACGGTCCTTGTCATTATTGACTTGCAGCAGCTTTGGCTATGAAACAGGATCCGGAAGCTCATTTCTAAACTTGACTTTGCACACAAAAGTTGAAGGTCTTTTCAATCTGTTCTCAAATTTGTCTTTTCTTTCTATTTTCCCATCTTTGAAAGCACTCTGTTGTTCTATCAATGGCGTTCCAGCTGGTGGAAACTTGTGGATTGAAGGCCCTAAGTGTTTCCTTGCATCTTTCTTCTCCTCTAGCTTCTTCCTCTCATATTCACGTCTTTTTCCTTTTTGACGTTCTCGATCATTTTCTGACCTAATTTCAGGCTTTACCACTTGTGGTGGCTTTGATGAAGCACTAACTTTTGGAGGGCCTGTTACTTCTGGAGGATCATACGAAGAACCTTAAACTGCATAGCCATAGCTAGCATTGTAGGGCATTTTCTGTGAATGTTGAGGACCAACATTACCTCCGTAGCTCGGAGGTGCGTTTCCATACGTAGGGTAGACGTTGGATGAGGGATACTGGCTCGGTGGTGGGGGAGGAGGAGGTCCCTGATTCTGTCTGTATGTTCTTGGAGGCCCTGAATTTGGATAAAATGAAGACACCATGGTTAACAATCAAGAACAACTCAACCAACCACACAGATCAGCACGCCAAAGCGTGGCAGGCTTCTGCTTCCACAACGTTGGAACCCGAAGGATAGTCCTCCTGAGGATGCCCTCCACACTCCTGTGACTCTGCTTCACCCAAAAACGCCCAACAACAGTCGATGAGTCGGCCTCCTTCTTTTCCCCTCCACCTCTTGCGCTTGACTCTTCTGCTGCCCACCTGCACATGCAACAAACCCCCCGACCATCTCTGCCTGCTTCCTCCTTGCATGTCGGGAGAGGCCGATAGGCCCCAAAACGTCAGGGAGGATGGTTTCTAGTGATTTCCTGTACATAAGCAAGTGGCATGCATAATACATATGGCTTCTGGAATGGCTAATGATCGAAAATATGATAATCTTGAGATAACAATGGAGAATTCAATGTGAAACACATTGAAGCTAACACCAAATGCTAACCAAATGATTTCAAAAGCCAAGAAAGTCTATTTTGGATGGTAGGTAGTTCACTTATTACGAATCATACTAAGGATCGAGGAGCACCGACTTCTGTAAGGATGAAAATGACAAGAAAATGTTATGTCTCTTGTTTTGAGCATGGTTCCCCAAAAAGTCCAAGGCTCCTAATAGCATTGCTGTCAAGGCTATCAATATCACCAGATTCAACAAGGTGTGTATTTAATGAGACATGCATCCGATCTCGTTCCTTCAAAATGACGAACTTATCAAAGGCAAAAAAATAATAATTGGAATAACTTTTGATTTTCCAAGTTTGTACAAAACCATTTCATTCTCAACCACCATCCTGCTACCATCCGTTTTTGCAATGTCCATTGGCCTGCATATCACTTTTGCGTTTCCTTTATCCTCAGATAATCCATTTGACAAGAAATATTCTATAATGGCACAAAAGTCCTTGCTCTTTTGCCTAGGTGTGCCCTTGAAAAATCGTATCTTCATCCCTGACAGAGTCAGTTTTGTACCCACAAAAATATACACTGCCTAAACCAGTATGAGAAAGCACAAAATCCTTTTCAAACATGCAGCTTGGTCACACTTTCCCTATGAAGAGTACCAACAATTACTTCATTGGTCCCAACCCTCACCTTCAAGATGCGGGACTCGGTTTACTACTTGAAACCTAAACACCAAGGATCAACAGTTTTACATAGAAGATGTATACTCAAACTAAACACAAACGACACCACAAAACTCCATATCTGCTAATGGACAAAATCGTCGTACACAACTAAGCGGTCGAGAACGTACGAGCTGACATTGGCCAATCGTACTCAACAACTATAATAAAAAACGCACCCGATAGACAACTTCGTTTTGATGGCAACCTCAGCAAATGACAACATGCATTCCTGTATTTACGCCACACCACATGTACATAACCACACAATCTCCTCATGTATGTCATCATGTTGTATTTTATACATTTATTTTGGAGCGCATGCACACGCACCAACACTATGGGATCCCTATCAACATACATGTGACTATCGCAAAACAACTTCAAGATTCCACACATCGTAATCTGCACATACATCCATTCTTCTACTCGTAGACGCACATGCACATGTAGCTACATATTCTTATGCTCATACATGCACCCTCCTATTGCAAATCCTGCACTTAAGAAGCTCTCCATGCTAACACATGAGCACACCCAATGAACTTCAATACAACCGTCAATTTTCTAAAAAAACATTTTTGACAACTTTATTTTCATATTCAACATGCCACTAAACCGCCTAATCCACACAACCTTCCTGTGACACATACTCCCCTCTTCTTGCTTGCGATGTCGTCCTCGACAAGCATTCCTGCAATCTCCCTTTCACCTGTCACTCATCCAAATGGTTAAATTTTCCATAGAGATACAATTCAATCATTCAAGAAATGAGACCCGACAAGCCACAAACATATCTATATCATGCTCTCTTCTCATGCACAATCCTCAGAACTATTTTTCTTCATTTGTTAATCGCCTCATCATGCCAACCATGTTCACAATCACATGCATTGATACATTCACGTAACACATCCATTACGCTTCCGATCACATTCTTTCTCACATGCTCATGCATGATTCGTTTCCTTCCCATAGCATGCTCTTATACAATAAAACCAAAGCAGTGCAATGTATGCATGTCTTATTTCAAAACATGATTTTAATCGATGACAACAAATTTTTTTTTTTCATAATAATAACCACCACAAATTCCATACCTTACTTACCTTGCCAAAAACCTTCTTGATTTCCTTTTCTTTCTTATCTGCTCACTCATCAAAAGATGTTAGACCAAAAACATGTACTAATAAAAAACAAAAAAAAAAACCCAAAATGTCACATAATCATATCGCACATAAAGATTCATTATCCTATTTTATGCAGGCTATATACACACAAGCAACATTGAGATTTCCTAAAGCGCGGCCTTACCTCATATCCCAAAAAACAGATCATCAACAGATGAAGCGAGACATGAATAAAGAATTTTTAAGAAACAAATACAACACTACCGACCTCTGGAACAAACTTGCTGATAAAATGAGAACAAACCAAATCTGAAAAATGGATTACGAATCAACCACTCATACATATAATACTTATACCTTTTGTTGGTATTAGCCTTGAGCAGATCGACCTATCAGCTATCATCATCCCGTCCCATTAGACACGTGCATGCAAAAACACACCCTTCTGGGCGATCGTCGCCCTCCTCCTCTCTATGTCTCCCCCTCACGAGTGAGAATATTTCTTCATTATTTTTTCCTTTTCTTTTTTTTGTTTATTTTTTTGATTCACGAGTTGGCCTATGTTGCAATTGGATGCGACTCGTGGCCCTGACCACCCGATCAGGTTGGCTCCACCCATCTACCAATACAACATAGCGCGCAATGACATATATACATGATATATACACATATATACGTGCTAGCCCATATCAAAGCTGGGTGCGGTTCGTGGTCTCGACCGCCCGGCCGAGATGGCTCCACTCACCTACCAACCCGCTATGGCGCGAAGCACCGAAACAGATATACACACACTCGTCCTTGCCTATGACAAAATTAGCGTCGGCTCACGGTCCTGACCACCCAATCAGGAGGATTCCGCCCTACTAGCCCGTCATAGCGCGCATGCACACATACATATATACACAATTTTTTTTTTGTTTTTTTTTTTCATCATCTCCCATGTCCTGAGAGTTAGGGAGAGGCAGAAAGGAGTCTCAACCAACCCAACACACACATCATGCAACCGAAACTACAAAAAATACAAAAAAACACTCATGAAAGCTGATAGGTCGATCTTCTCTTGCCATTACGTACCAGGATATAAAGATTATATGATACAACTGATTAATCGCAATCACACTTACCAATCTGAATTCTTCTCATCTTATTTTGAAGTTCTTTTCCTAAGGTGGCCATGTTATATAAGATAGCTCAAAAAGCTCTACTCAGCCTCGTTTCATAGTTGGTGATCAATGTTCTTCAGGAGGTGAGTCAGGCTCTGCTTGAGGAGCCTCATCGTCACTATGTATCACCAATTGATCCGCCCATGCCCAATAGATATCATTTACCTCATTAGGCATCTCCCTCGTGCTGTGGTTAATAGAAGTATTGGTCCTCTGCATATCCAGCCCAACCAAGCAGATATGCCTTGAATTGGGGAAACGAGAATTCAATGTCCAAATCTTGGTTCCAAAAGCATACTAGCCAGTGCGTTTCCTCCACATTGTAGTCTCTCCGCAAGCTCTCAACTGATATCTCCATGCTTTCTAACGCTTGATCCGAAAAATATACGACAAGGTCGAATAGAGTGCTCCGGTATACTTGATCAGCCATCGGTCCCCTAGTCCTCAGTGATCCTGCATAGTAATATACTTGGTTTACCAGTTTCTGCGATTCTTGCAAACAGAAGGTAAATTGAATGAAAAAGTCGAGAAAGGCCTTCTCGTTTCGTTCTCGTATCCAACCGCAAATCTCTCGTAAGAGCACCCAAATTACACAAAAAAGTGCTATCAGCCAATGACTCGCTCGAAGTCCTCTCCGTGCATAATCCCCTATCGACCCTTGTACGCTGTGCTCACTATCCTGACATTTATTCCCCTCAAACCTTGATTGGATAACTTTGTCATATTCGTCCCAAGACAATCTTGACTGCTTCAGGCCGCTACCATTCCTACACGTACTCTTTAGATGAAGCACTTTACTCATTGTGCCCTTTTTTGACTCCTTTTTCAATGCATGTCCCTTCTTCAGTACGTCACATTTGGGAACTTCTGTCTCACAACTATCTTGGTTCTTTTTATCTTTACCTTTTAAGAGGTTCTCCTTCCGATCGGCTAGGTCCTTACTAGAACCCTCGTGGTCCACACACCACTTTTCTCTCCTGGATCTAGCTTTGCCCTCGTGTTCTTCCTTGCATGTATCCTTGCTCATGGTATCCTGCATTCTTGTTGTGCCAAAAAATAACCTACTGCCTTGGTCCCCCATCTCATGGCATTTTTTATCTCGAATTTCAAAAGGGCTTCTCTTGTTCTTCGAAGAGTTTTCCTTCTATGCCTGAGGATCAATCACCTGGCTCACTTCCTTCTCTTTCTTTGCAACACCTACTTTTACCATCTTTCCCGTGTCCATCTTGGCTTCTTCTAGACCTAACGACAACCATGCACCACTAGTCAACATTCTTTCAATTTCATCTTCTTGTCTCGGAGTGACTTCTTTCCACTCAACCCTCGCATCGCATTCTTATACATTTGACTCCTTCTTCCTCAACCGTATATCCCCATACTCAACTTCCAAAGCTTCGGCTTTTCCCTTCATACATCCTGCTTCCATTACAGTGGTCAGTTCTAAGGCTGTCCCCCTCCTAAGATCGTTAGTCTCAGCTTCCTTCGGGTCTATGTGCATTGTATAGCACTCAGCCTTGCCTGTACTTGCCAACCATTCCAACAATTCCTGATCGGAATCATCTTTATAGAACAATGGATTTTGAAACTCTCTCATCTTGGTGTCTTGATTCTTGGAGAGTTGTAAGTTGAACCCGTCTTGAAGTAGCTTCTTGTAGGGCTCAGTGTTCAAGGCAACCCTTACTCGTGATTTTTCTTATTTTGCTTTCTCCTTTGTTTTTTTCTCTAATTCCTCCTCTGTTGTTGGCCTCTTGTCACTTGAGTTTGAGGAAACTTGGATTTGCACGTGATTCGACTTTGGCCCGATTGTAATGAACCCAGTGCGCAAGTCATGCACACATTTGGCTTGCACAAGCCATGGATGTCCAAGTAGGATTGAGAAGGTCGCTTCTGAAGTCCTTGGTCTAACTATCAAGTAATCGACACTAAAATATAATCCTCCAACCACTGTGCTCACATTTTTCAAAAGGCTAGCCGGTTTCACTTGAGTTTGAATAAATCCTTGGACATCTTTTTCCTGTCTCTTCTTATCTCGAGCTTTTCTCGGTTTCTTGATATATTCGTTATAAAATTGCTTCCTATATGTCGGGGAACATCTTAGCAAGGTGCCAATGTCCAAAGTAACTTCTGTTTCGTCCAACATTTGCACAATGTCAATTTCCTCTGTGCTTTTCCTTTCCTTATGACATTTTGTGGCCTTTAATCTCTCTGGGAATGGGGCAATGCCTTGTATGAACTTCTTCATCACCGGCGGAAGTATTTCGATTTCATGTCCGTCTTCAAATTCTCGTTGCTCAACAAGTCCCTCCACTTGCTCTTCTACCTCCCTATGCTTGGGTACCTTTTCTTTATCGGCATTTTCACTACTTTTTTCCGCATCCTTCTTCACATATTCTTGAGTCCTCGTGACCACTGCCACAATAGGATCTTTTCATGCACTCTTGCCTGGGTCAGCTTCTACAAAGTGCATGAAAGAACTGGGTCCTTCTCGAGAATCGGGTGTCCTAAACACCACTCCTATTGTAGGAATTTGTTCTTGTACTCTAGGAGTGGGATGCGCTTGGGTCTCAACATAGTTTGAGGATTCTATTGGACCTTTTCCCTTGCCACTCTCAGCTTTCTTTTTTTGGACAGTCTTCATCAAAGTGGCCCTCTCCACTGCAGTACCTGCACATTGGAGTGTAATCAATGGGTTGCTTTTCATTTGGGCATCTAGTTTGAGTATGTCCAAAACCATAGCATCTCCAACATTGATTTGGACCAGTTCCCCTTCCCTGGGCCTGTGCTGCCCTTCCAAGATAGCCACCCTCCTGACTTTGAGCACCATGCCCATAAGTCTGTCTAGTTTCCCAATGAGGTATGGGTGGGATGCTTTGAGCCGATAGTCATGTGTAAGGATGCCTTTGGGTGTTTTCCGATTGTAGGGTGCGTTCTTCATAAGCCCTTCTATGATAACATTGGTCCTCTGTATGGTTCGGACTACTGCAGAAAGTGCAAAACCGTCTAGGTGGTGGTCTATCCACGAACACTCTTGAAACTGTGGGGCACTCCGAAGCCAGATGACCATAGCCATGGCACTTCCCACACCATGTGTTGGACCTAAACACACCCTGATTAGGATCCGAGGTTGTCTCATGTTTCACAGTGTATGTTTCTTGGGTGAGCGTGTCAGTTTTTACTGCTTGAGTGACTAACTCTAATATTCGCTCCTCTGTCAATGCGGGTTTAACCTCGCATGGCATATTGGTCACAGCTACAAAGGCCAGATGGTCAATGTAGGGCCTCCCTGGCCAAGATTTCTTACTGGTGTGCTCCCTAGTCCTTTTGTTGGCTCGTATAGGAGCTCTATCCTCCTCTGTTGACCCAATTGCACTTCCTCCCATACCCTAGCCTACTCTTTGGCAGCTATCAAATTGGCGGGCTGCATAAGGCTTATATGTTGCTGTGCAGTGGGATCTCTCAATCAATTCCTTCCGACTACTCGTATGATTCTTCCCTACGCCTTTCTCGAGCTTCAGCCCTTCGAACGGCTCGCTCTTCTCTCTCAGTCCTAGTTCTTCTTGAGGAAGAACTTTCTTCGTTCATGTACTAGTCACTGGGTCCGAGAGCTCAGCCAACTTGTGGCGCCAGGCGAACCTATGGCACTCTCTTGTAGAGATGTGCCAAGCTCATCCCCAGTAGGATTGCCAAAGGGATAAGGTCTTGAGCACTTAAAATGTGCAAATAATTGCACCTATATCTATCTATCTCTATGCAATTTCTCATAACTTGCCAGATGTATTTTACCCTCAAGCCACAATTTGACTAATGTAGTTCACGTTCCCGATCTCGTTAACTTATTTCTTGGTCCTATTGCCTGCTTTGATACATGAAAGGTCTAGTTTTAAGCCTTCTTTTACCACGCCCCTCCCATTTTCTTCTTCCCTCTCAACCCTAAGCCCCTCGTGTACCCTCCTTACTTACAATCCTACGTTCACCTCCTCACAAGCTCACCCAATCTCACCAAACCCTACACACTCGAGTGCATGCCCTTCTTCTTCCTCTAATTAGCACACTCTCTCTCTCTCTATTTCTTTTTGTCCCTCTCGATACAATGCACCCTTTCACTTCTTCACTCTTACTTCTCTACTCGCACACACCTAATAACCACACACTAACACTCACAACCATTCTCTTTTTAATAGGCTAGTGCTTACACTTGCACTCTTGCACTTGCACACTTCTCACTCACACACACACACACCAAGCTGAACAGACACTCACTTATTCACCACTCCGACCATGCAATCACTCACACACTAACTCACCCCTACACACCTACACACTTCCTATCTAGTCACAAATTCTTTCTCACTCAAACACACATAAACAGCCCAGCTTGCACACACCAACTCGTAGTTGCACATTCTTACTCTCACTTCTCAGTTCTGCCCTAGTTTCTCTCTGTCAAGCTCACCCTTTCACTCTCATTTTCAGACACATTTATTCCAATACCCGTTGAATACAACTACTGACTCAAACCCTCCCAATCTCATTTCGGTACAGAAATACTCCACTAGAATCTCACCCAAACAATAATATTTTTTCACATACACACCCTTGCACTCCCTTCCTCTCATACACTCTCACTATCACCGTCACATACACACAATCAATCTAGCATACACCTCAATGCTTCACTCTTGCACGCAGTTATGCACCTCTACACATAGTCCTTCACTAATCCTTTCACACATAAATAGTCAACCCCAAGCCCACTCACACACCAACTCACTTATGCACTAGCTCTCAAAGACAAACTCGTAAAATATTAGGCACAAATTCACACATTGACACTTTCAGCTTCATATACTATTTCCATCAGCCTAACTACAACCTTCAATTTACCTTACCTTTCTCCCTATTCCCCAACAATACTCTTTCTACATAGTATACCAGTTCACTCACTTATGCATACAACCACACTCATGCGTTCTTCCTCTTCCACATATTGGCACACATAGACCTGAACATGCACTCATTCTTGTGCACATGCACCCAATCTCATGCATGCACCCAATATCCATTTTTCTCCTTGTCATTTACTTGCACATTTATACACCTAAATGCATCGACACATATAATTCAGGAACCAACCCCAAATATTCATAAAGACTCGTGTTCAGTCATACAAACCCATTGTATTGCATTCAACAATAGCTTTCTTATAGTTCATTAATCGAATAGAACGGTTCCGTTATAACCAAATGATATGGACCATCAATATCGCCCCCCCTAAGATCATAACCTGAGGCTTCCAGACATACCATAAAGCCATCATCCTATGCATATGCTTGACGAGTAGGTGTTGATAACATTCTTTCCATGATAAAGCCAAAGATGTCAACAACAGATAACGATTTTCAATTCAGTAGTAGTATGGAGTCGCTTTGACCTCACTATTGAAATTAAACCAACACACACAGCTTGCAGGCAACAACACTTGCATTTCTGTCCTTTACGCAGGACAACACTATGTCATAAACACTGATCATTCCTAATAAACAGTAAAGAGAATCGACTCTATTCTGATCACCAGTAGGGATTAACAAAACGCCGAAAATCAGAATGTCATGGGTCAAAGAACCTTTCACAACATCGCGTAGTTATAGCAATTGGAGATCCAACTCTCTGAAGAGTCGGAAGAGAATGGCAAACCTTTTTTACATGCAACTCCACAGCCTATGCAATTTGTAGCACAGGGTCTTCGGAGTAGCTTCGTAAACCCCCACCCCCCTGGCTGGGTTCGACAGGCTATTATCCTCTTCCTTGATCGATTACAGAGACAGTTCCTAGTATCCGAGTCTCTCTCTCTCTCTCTCTATCTGTGTCAGATCCTACCAACCTCCCCCTCTGCTTCAGTCTTGCAGAAACTTCTCACTCACTAAGGTGCTTCTCTCTTTTTTAGAATGATCGATTAGCAAATTAACCCACCCACTAGCCAAGGAGTGCCAATTTTTATAGAATGGGGAGGGGGAGAGGTCACATTCCTGTTGACCACACGTGGGGCTGTAGAAGCTTTGGGTGCACGTGGGGGTTTGGGGTTTGTAGGAGTGACTGTCAGGGTAGAGGAAGAGTGGGGGAAGGAGTGGTGGACATAGGATCTGACCAGGGCAGAAGGGAGAGAGAATGCCAATCAAAAGTAACTAATAAGTGACAAGTTCCTGAAATCTAGGATATGCCTAGCTTTTTAGTGAAACGAGGTAGTTGAAGCTATACCGAATCATTCTCCCATAACCCTTAGGTGACCATTTGACTTATTTCCATCGGTGCAAGGGCAGGATTCAGCCATCCATCACTAGAAATGGCATCTGCCATTGCTTGTAAAAGCCTGCTGCATAATATAACCAAAGCAAGGAGCCCATTTTCTTGACCCCAGGTGTGCAGTAGTTGAGCAAATGTCCACCATAAAGGCCACACCTCAGGTATGCATGAATGGATTCAATGAATCAACAACTTCAATGACACTCTCATTGACCATCTCGGAATAAGAGTGGCCCTTTTTACTCACGACCTCAATTTGTGCCATCATTGGTGATACATATATTCCAGCTGTAAAGCCATGCAAAGGGTCCAGGTCACCCTGTGGTAGTGCTGCATGCACTTGCTCTCCCACCTTCCACATCCTTGTCCTATCCATACTCCTCATTGGAAATGCAGGGAGCCCCTCCTTTTTCTGGGAGCGACGCCCAGCCAAGACAACACTGCATATTTCATTTCGTGAAGCAACATCATGCTAAGCCAAATGTGTAGGCTTGTACATTTGCACCACTCTCCCTCAAGCCAAACATCTTGGCTTGTATTGCTTCATCAATCTTCTTGAATATCCTGTAATCCAATCATGGTTTTAAACCTCCAAAGCTTATTACCATCAAGTGCTTTGGTTAACAAATCAACACACTGCATACTTGTAGATACATATGCTAGTTGAATCTCTTTGCTCAAGAGTTTCTGCCTAACATAGTGATAGTGCACTTCTATATGCTTAGTTCTTGCATGATACATGGGGTTGGCTGCAAGATGGAAATAAATAGTATTATCACAAAAGATCATTGGTGAATGAGTGTGATGTGTCAAATCTAAGTAGAGCAATCTAATCCAAACAACTTCTTGTGTAGCATTTGCTAATCCCTTGTATTCAGCCTCTGTTGAAGATAGAGCAACAATTGTTTGCTTCTTAGAAGACCATGAGATGGGATTATCACATGCAAAAGTTAAATATCCAGAAGTACTTCTGTCATCCTTACATCCTGCCAATCTGCATCTCAGTACAAATTTATGTCCAAATCGGATGTGTATGGGAAGTAAAGACCTTGATTTTGAGTACCTTTGAGATACTTCAAAATTCTTCTAGTAGCTTCCAAGTGAGGTGCTCTAGGTTCTCATAACATATGTAAATCCTTGTTAATGTTGAATTGTTTAGACTTCCAACTATGCTTTGATAACCTGCAACGTCTTCAAGCAAATCACCTTCATGAGCATTTAATTTATGATTTACCTCCATCAAGTGGAACTTCTTCAACATGTCCTGCACATATTTCCTTTGAGTGATGTAGATTCCAGAGTTAGTGTATACTAACTCAAGTCGAAGAAAATATTTCAGAAACCCTAGGTCACTGATCTTAAACTCTTGCAACATCTGGTTTTTTATTTGTTTGATGCCATTGGCATCACTATCTGTGAGAATGATGTCATCCACATATGCACATAAATATATCATATTTGAATTACTCCTCTGATAAACAGAGAAGAATCTGCCTTGCTCATCATGAATCCTTGGTCTTGAAGATAGGTTGTTAACCTATGGTTCCATGCCCTAGGTGCATGCTTCAAACCATAAAGAGCCTTTTTTAATTTGCATACATGATTTACCTTGCTTGGATCTTCATACCCAGGAGGTTAAGCCATGTAAACCTCTTCTGAAATCCGTCCATTGAGAAAAGCATTCTTCACATCTAGTTGATACATATTCCAATTTCTAGATGCAGCTACACTTACCAATACTCTGATGGTTGGCATCTTAGCCACTGATGAAAAGGTTTCTTCATAGTCTACTCCATGGGTTTGTGCAAAACCCTTAGCCACAACCCTAGCTTTGTACCTATTTATGGATCCATCTAATTTGCTCTTGATTTTGTAAATCCACCTAGAACCAATTACCTTCATTGATGCTTTCTTGGGTACTAGCTTCCAAGTGTCATTTTCTTGGAGTGCTTCTATTTATTCATCCATAGCCACCTTCCATTCTACTTTGGTGCTTGCTTCTTCATATGAAGAAGGTTCTTCAAGTGATAAGATAAATAGAATGCTTAGTGACTTATGAAGTATCATACCCATATTGGATTGGCTTCTTACTCTCTCTTTGTGATCTCCTTAAGGCTTGGTTGGATGACTCAAGTATGTCCTCCAACCTCTTCATCTTGACCTCGCCTTTTGATTTCCATGCTCCAAATTCTTCCAAGTTGATGGTGTCCTCATCATCTGATTTGATGTCTTCAATTGTGTTTGGCTCCTCCTTGGTGAGGCTCGGAAATTCTTCTTCCAAGTCATATGGCAATTTGACCTTCCTGCATTCACTTTCAAACCAAGAGCCATTCTCATCAAACACAACATCTCTACTAACCATAAATCCTTTGTTGGATGGATTATAAAGCCTATACACCTTTTGATTTATATCATACCCTATGAAAACACATTTCTCTACCTTAGGGTCTAACTTACCTTTAATTTGAGATGGAACATGCACATAAGCAACACATCCAAATATTCTGCAATGTTCAAGTTCCATGCCTCATAGGGGGTCATCCCATCAAGGGTCTTAGAGGGTAACCTGTTAATAAGATAAGTGGCAGTAGACACAACCTCTGTCCACAAATAATTAGGCAACTTCTTTTCATTTAGCATAGATCTAGTTGCTTCCACAATCAATCTATTCCTCCTCTCTGCTACTCCATTTTGCTCCAGAGTATACCTAGTTGTGATCTCTCTCTTGATACCTCTGTCCTGCAAAAATGCATCAAACTCATTGGAGAAGTACTCACCTCCTCCTTCTGACCTTATCCTCTTTAAACTCTTTCATGTTTGATTTTCCACAAGAGCAAGATACTTTTTGAAACAACTAAACACTTCATCCTTATGTTTCATGAAATACAAGATAGTCCACCTACTTAAATCATCAATAAAGGACACATAGTACCTTGAGCCTAAAATTGAAGGGTTCTTGCTTAGTCCCCACACATATGTGTGGACAAGTTCCAAATAATCCTCATGCATATAGCCTTTCTTTGTAAAGGGTAACCTATGTGATTTACCAAACCCACATGCACCACATTTATAGATCATGTGTTGCTTGGATACATTAGGTATTCCAAGTACACATTGATCTCTACATATCTACTTCAATGTTCTCTCACCAATGTGTCCTTATCTTTTGTGCATATCTCTAACTGATCCTTATAATTATAAAGTGCAATGTTTCTGGTGTCCTCAAGCTCAAATGTAAACAATCTACCTGTTTTCTCCTCCTTTGCAATTCACCTGAATCCATGTTGGGGGTCCTCCAAAAAGGCTCCAAATTTATTGAACCTAACATGAAAACCCTTTTCCTCTATTTGTCCAACACTCATCAAAATTTTTGTGATAGTAGGTACATAAAGAACGCTGCTCAACAGATTCTTATTCCCATGAGAAGTTTTAACATTTCCTACCTTGACAACTAAATGCTTGGTATCATCACCTCTCTAGATTTGGTGCTTTCCCTTGGGCTCTTCAAGTTCTTGAAGTTCCTATAGCACTCATCTGTTTTAAGGAAGCATTGTGGCTTTCTCATCGTGCTTGTGATATGGGTTTACCTCAGCATGTACCTCATTTGCTCAGTGACAGTCAGAGTGCCATTGATTTGGCTAAGAATCCGGTCTATGATGCAAAGAACAAGCACATTGAGGTGAGGTATCACTTCATTAGAGATTGCTTAGCCACTGAGCACATTATTCTTGAGAAGGCTCACACTCGAGATAATGTTGCATATGCTTTGACTAAAGCTCTACCACATGATAACTTTCGACATTGTTGTCACTTGATGGGGGTTGCTACCACCATATGCATCTATGTACAGCTCTCTCCAAGGAACTTCCTTCTTGGACACGTGGATACTAACCATCCAAGTGTCATCTATGTAACTACATGTGTGCCAAGTGTCCTAGTTAATTGGAGTTAACTGAAGTGGATGCTTCTAGAATGCTCTAGAGATCTTTGGGCAAAGTACTCTCCCCATGTAATGCATGGGGATTGAACCCAAGACCTCTTCCTTCAAACCCATGAGACTGAACCACTAAGCTAAGTGGATCACTTGTTTATAAGATCACATGACTTGCTATGTAACTCTAGTCTCGAGATCTTTTGTCATATACATGGCTGAACAAAGGGTGTCCAATTTTAGGTCTGTCTAAACCAGCTAGACCCTTAGATCATAGACTTACTTTATAACAATATTTCCCCCTTGGAAAAATATTTTCATCCTCAAAAATAGAGCTATATAGATAATATAGGAAACCCCCAAGCCTCATGTTCTAAAACTCAAAGAACATGTCTCATCTCTGTGGTGGGATCCCTGCCCAAATGATTCAAAAGACATTTAGCTTTGCATTTTGATAAATTGTTCAAAGTAAAAATTAAGAAATGAATAATAAGGGTGGATCTAATAACATCCGTAGCCAATTCATTGTTTTACTAGGTGCAGTTTGGGCACCAACATGTGAGATGGGTGATCGTAATCTTTCCATCATATGGTCATCGTAATCTTCATTCCCTTGATCATATTAGACAAATTTCAATCTCAGCTACAGTCTTTAGCACTGGAGTTTTTCGTATCTACAAACACCATGCCATTTTGTAAAGTAGATATTGTTGAAGAAAAACTTATAAATTATGTACTTCCATTGATTATCATATGTTATAAATCTTAAAAAATCTTGAGTGTGTTGATTGATGGGGGTTCGGAGTCAATATTGCAATATGATTGATTTTCCAATAGATAGGGTGGATAGACATCCATCCTAACCCATTCTATATCTAGATGGTTGATCAATCCTTGTTAATTGAGCTTCATAAAGGGGACAAATATAACCTATTTTTGTGATGCCCTTGGTTGAAACATGCTAAAGTACAACAAGATTGGGGATCCCAAGCAGTGACCAAGGATTGGTTGGAATCATTTAAACTTGGTTGCCTGATCAAGCCACATTTTGTTAAGGTTTGTGTGGACTTACCTACTACTTTGTAGAGCAATATGCTTGCACTCTTACAAGAGTTTAAAGATGTTTTTGGATGTGAATATTTTGACATGAGAACTCTTGATCCTCGAGTATATGAGCAAAAGAACCACTTAAATCCAGACATAGCCCCAATCATCCAAAAATTCTAATGGATAAATCCATATTTTTCTAAGGAAGGGCTAGATTGCTTGTTGAGGGTTGGTTTTATGATTTTGATTCAGTATCGAAAATGGGTCTCATCAATTGTAATTGTACCAAAGAAGAACATCTAGCTTAGAATCTAAGTTAACTATCAAAAATTAAATGATATAACGTTATCAGACCCTTTTGCTATGCCCTTCTTCGATTTTATGTTGGACAAAGTAGTAACCTAAGAGATTTACTCCTTTTTGGATAGATTCAACTATTATAAATAGGTCTATATGGTTGAATCTAATGTTCTAAAGATAGCTTTTACCACAAATTGGGGTGTGGTTGCTTGCACAATTATGTGATTCAGACTTCAAGATGCTCCTAGCACTTTTTGAAATTGTATGCATCAAATATTTTCACCACATCTAACCAGTTTCATGCGGTTCTTTCTAGATGATTTCTTAGTGTTTGGAAAGTGGGTGGACCATTTCCACTTGCCCATGTGTTTTATCAAATGCAAAGAATTACATGTATGCATTAACTCGACAAAGCCAGTAATTTGGGATGGTGTGATGAGCCTCTTGGACATAGTATCTCACATGATGAAATTTGTATGGATCTTGAAAATGTCAATGTGATTTTGCAAGCTCCACCATCCCCAAATAGAAAAAGTTCTTACAGTTCCTTGGGCAAATATGTTGGCATGGTTGCCACTTATGGTTCTTAGCTCATCTCCATTTATTGCCATAGCTACTTGGCCCATTCCAAAACTAGTAGTTTGTAGTGGACCAAAGAATATTATTTGGCTTTTTGACACCATAAAGTATTATTAACTAAAGCACTGATTCTAAAATCTTTGGATTGGGCTCATCCATTCCATGTGTTTGTGGATGTGTATTATGTGATCATTCATAGTGTTTTGATGCAAAAAATAGGCCATACCTGGTATCGCCCAATTCATGATGTGAGTTGTAGATTGTCCAATGTTAAAAAGGACTATTTAGTAATTGAGTGAGAATTTTTAGGCCTTATTTACTCTATTAAAAAATTCCATCATTATTTGCTCTGTCACTAGTTTACTTTTCATGTTGACCACTCAATATTGCTATACTTGGTCAAGCAACAAAACTTGGTTGGAAGACTCATGTGGTGGGTCTTGGTTTTGCAGTAATTTGATTATGATGTGGTACATCAACCAAATTCTTCATATGTAGTGGCTAATTTCTTATCATGCCTTGATTTCTATGAACCACTGATGGTGTAGGTCGTTCTTTCTTGGATGTGGAGTTGTTCTATATTCTAGAGGATATAGAACCTAATTTAGGTGATCCAAAAGTGTATGATTAGATTGTTTCTTTTCTGCGAATAGATGATCATTTAATGCGCTTGCAATTGACATCCCTCAAGAAGATTGCTCTTTGGAGTAGGTAGTTGATAATTATTCTGATCAACTATGAGTTAAAGATCTGACCAAAGTCTGGCTACATTGTGTCCTACCGCACAAAGTTTTTGTAGTGATTCTAGAAGCTCATTGTGGACTCATTGTGGCCATTGTTGATTGTAGAGTAGATTTAACAGTAAAGAAAATAATTTAGAGTGGTCTTTGGTGGGATATTTTACATAAGGATGTTAGGGACTTTGTTTGAAATATTATCACTGTCATCATATAGGTGAAAGTCTTTGAGCCTATACACGGGTAATGAGGGCTAAGGTTACTATTGATTAAGTCACAATACGAGGAATTACAAGGGTGGATAAGTTAGGACATAAGAAATCTAGGGACAAAGTGAGAATCATTCGTTCTAGTGGCATATTATTATAGTGAATATATCACTCAATAAAAGGTGATCCATCAAGGTTTAGAAGTATATATAATTCGGGGAAAAAAACCCCCAAGGAGGGAAAAAAGTGCCCGAAGGTCCTAAGCATGTTCACACACATCATTATAATCTTAATGAACATCCTTTATTTTTGATAAAAAATAAAACCATGATTTTTTCCAATTACAAAGGTTAAACCATTTACAAAATTCCTCAAAATGAAAGCAGATTTCCAAGTAGAACAAAAGTGGCTGAATTTATCATTAATATCAATATGAATTTACACATCACAAATGTATCACAACGTTATAGCATAGGTATTAATTAGGAGATGTCACATGATGACACTAGATTCCTAGTTACACACAAAACTATTAGATGATTGAAGAATTCGATTGCAAAATTGGGGCAAATAATAAGTCAAAGAATGAACAAGATAAAATCAAAGAATTGAGGCATTTGATACGGTAAAATTAAACATCCTTCTATGAAAAATCTGTCCCAGAGCAATTCTCATGTCTCTTTCTTTTGTTGTACTCTCTTTATAACATGTTGCCTATATTCCACCAAAGCTACTACTTACTTTATGTGAGGATATATCAATATTGACAACATATATTTTACCCATGCCATCTTTGATTACATCTTTTCTTTAAGGTAATAAAAATGGTGTCTCACGTGTAGTATTATTTTCCTAGTTTGTTATGCGAAATATCTCTAATTATAGATAGTTCCACTTTCACTACCTCGACATACTTGGGCATGATTTTGTATGCTCTAATTTTCATATGTGAGGATCCATATATCCATGGTATATGATGGAAGCAAAGTTCCTCTTGGATTGCTATCACACCCTTATAGGACCATGCAAATACCTTAATTTAGTTGTATAAAAGTGATGTTATCTTATAGATAATATAGGGGTGGCCTCCATAGCCATCATGCTAAGGAGTCTACTTGAGTATTAATCATCTCCAAGGTCGACTTTATGCCCCCTCTCTGAGATCTTGACAGAAGACATCAATAGTATTAGTGGACTAGGGAGTTAGTTCATACTTTGTAAAGTCCTTCCTAGTCCATCCTTGAGGAATTTCTCAAAAAAGAAGATCATTTGAAGGTACTATTTCAGAATTCATGATAAGTGGCTCCTACGTTACACTTCCATGTTCTTAAATTACATCAATCATATTTTCGAAATGCTCTAGATTACTCTTTTCTCTATCTTAAATTTCCACATTAGCCTAGACTAGTCCATTGGACTTATTTGTGCTACATGGAGGGTTCACTTAGACTGTCCCTATTTTGAGCCTATTTGTTTCACGTAGTGGACTTATCCAAGTTGTTTCACCCAGTGGACTTATCCAAGTTTGTCCATTTAATGGACGAAATCACTCTATTATTACTTGAAGGCTACGTGATGAGTTCAAATTTCCTCCAAGTTGATATCCTTGATCAATTTGTCGCAAGTATTTACCTCACTTTTTCTACATATCAGAGTCTTGAGTCAAACTTTGAATATAACATTTTCTTACATATTTTTTATAGCCAATTGTGCTTGGATAGTAGATGCTAAGAGTTGCCATGCTCCCTTATGGCTTGCATTGACGACTTCATGGATTTCCATAGTGTAAAATTATGAGCTATCCATCATCTAATTGAGTACCGAGAAGAAATAGAAATGAATTGTTGTATGGAAATGATATCCTTGAACAATCATTGATACCTTTTTCTGATCTACCAAAGGAAAAATCATAATCCCGAATTTACGAACTACTTTACAATGATTTCAAGATTACAACTAAATATCAAGATTCTACGAAGGGTGATTAACCTTCTTTGTAGCCATCTAGGCACTGTGGGATTTGGGGAGTCCCATGGGCACTAGTTCCCTTCACTTGTACTTTTCTTTTCCTTTTATTTAATACAAGTCCAGGAGAGTAGGCTAAGTCCGAACTTCCTTTATATTAAAAAAAAAGTCTATGAACTACTTTAGCCGGCATAATCTTGAATTCACGAGCTTCATGGATTTCCATAGTGTACAACTCTAAGCTACCCATCATCTAATTTAGTATTGATTCTTGATCGATGTTTCCATGGTATAATGGATATCCTCTAATTTAGTGTATTTGAATCTAATCATCGGTTTTAATTGATATAGCCATAGTATATTTCTTCCCTAATACTAGAGTGCCTTGGTCTTAATCAACCATAATCTGCCCAAAGAAACGGAAATGAATTGTTGTATGGAAAGGTGATGTTTGAAAAATCAAATGGGAAATGAATTGTTGTATGGAACTGCTTTGCGAACTGCTTTGTTTGCGAAGTGCTTTTCGGCAACTGCTTTTCGGGTACTGCTTTTCGCGAGCTGCTTTTCGCGACTGCTTTGTTTTGGGAAACATATTTTAACCGCATGATAGGCTGCAGGGGTCGAACAAGTTCTGGGCCTAGCATTCGAAGGCGCTCTTGCGAAGGCCAATCTATTTCTCCCTCACGACGGTACCGTAGGCGCTGCCGCAGGAGATGGGCTGGAACGTAGAGGCACTTCCTGATGACCTCATGCACAACGTAATGACACGACTGCCCATGGATGCACTAGTAAGATGTGCGGTCGTCTGCAAGAGATGGTACGCTTCCATCAAATGCGCAAGATTCTGCTCATCTATAACATCCCTACATCCTCCGCCTCCGCTGTTGTATGTCTGGGGGCTTGACAAAACCCACAACGAATTTGCATTGATCTACAATCCATTTTCCAATTGCTGGCACGAACTCCTCAAATCTCAGAAACGACCTTTGCGAAAGCGAAGCAGACAACCGTTGAGTTCAAGTTCTCTCTCCCTCACAGCTTTGTCTACCGGCCCCATCGTTCTACAACCTTTCGCAACTCGCAAGGCTCTTCATCTCCACTGCAGTCAATCTTTCGCCTGTGATTGCACGGACCATAAGAAGAATTTTTACTCTATAAATACTTGTTTTCTGAAAGGAAAGAGTTTGAAGGAGAATTCTACAGATCAGACTTGCATGTTGAAGACATCTACAACAGACATGCATTTCTCTCACACCTATTGCCCTTGGAAGATTTTCCGTTCTTCAACATGTCAATATTTAGCGTCGGAAAAGATTCTCGTACTAGCAGTGTTGGAGATGGAAAGGAGATTCATCAGACAGCCTTGTTTCAGTACTTTCATTATTTCTGATACTGGGCATAGATTTTCAAGCAAATTTCTTGTGTATAACTCGCAGGACAACATCTGGAGAATACTTTCTTCTTTACCTCATGATCTGCAACCAGCAAACCTTTCAGAAGGACTTCTATCATCTGCTTTGGTTGGAAGAAGGATTTACATAATGCATACTTTACGCAAGTTTATTGCCTATTTTGATGTTGATAGTGAATCATGGAGCCCTGTGCAAACCCTAACCGGTTTACAAAACATGCCAGTGGCAAATGTGCATATAGTGAGCAACGACAATGGCCTAAGTCTGCTTTCTAACTCTGTTTTCTGCTTAGATCTCTACAAAGTAGAAGAATCAAACATGTCTTGTGTGCATATTACACGAATCATGGAAAAGGTTTGTCCAAGAACAACCACAATTTATTGTGGTTTTGGCCAACAAGTTTTTATACTCGATCCTGTTTCCTTATCAAGTCTCATAATCATCAACCAAAACAGCAGACACAAACAGAGTGTCCCATTGCCCTCTCAACTTAAAACCAAAAATATTTTCAATTCAGGTTGCATGCTCTTCCATCGCCTTGCATTGAGATGTTGCGCTATGTCATCACTTCCTAGTAATCTGTTAAAGTTGGAATTCAATCATGAGAGTCGTAACGCAGTTTGCAAAGAAGGATAAAACACAACAGGTAAAGAATAGAGTTTGCAACCACTCGTACCATCTACACTATGGAATGCCATTGCGGATGAAAGACTATGGAAGATCTGGAAGGAAAGATATGAATTCAACTTCAATAGACTAAAGAACCTAAAGAGTGATCTATTGAGAATCCCCTTGGATTTTTAGGTAGAAGGATACGTGATTGTAAGAAGTTTCTCCCTCTTAGGTATCATATGGTGTTCATTCTAGAAAACAATAAATTGATAAACAAATGGGTCCCCTATGAAGCTGATAAAAAGGCTACCAATCTTTTTTGTAATTCTCTTCGATCTTCTTGTAAATTTTTCTTGTTTATAATTGAAAGCTTATGTTGCAAAAAATTGATGCTCGACAGAATTTCATATCATTTGCATAGGATGTATATCCATATGCTTGTTTGTACATAATGCTATGAAAAACGCTTCATGATGTTGTGTTCATCATCTTACACAATCATGTTCATTATCTTACACAATTGTAATTTTCTCTCCTTGTCTTGTGTTCCCTACACCTCTCTGTATTTAAGTGAATGCAAATCCATGAAATGAACTAATCATAAATAATCATGTGATCATTGGTTGAAGATCCATATCAAAGAAGAAACATCACAATAGAATACTTTATTAAGATCACTTTTGGTGAAGGAATGCATGATGCTTTATCATTTATGATGTAATGATCCTTAGTCTCAGTGTAATGTTGTCATAGCAGGGGATCTTTCTAGTTGTTTGGGTTATGATTCTTCTTGTCACAACTAAGGAACTTCTCCATATTATCCTCTTTTCTTTAGGAGGATCTAGCTTGGTACCTTTCTTTTAATATAATTTCTATCATTTTTGCACTTAGTCCTATTAGAGTTTGGAAGTCTTGTGAGCCTAGAACTTGCAATGTGTTGATTGCAACCTGCACTTGATCTTCTTTCATTCATTCTTCCTCTACCACTATTAAGGACTAGTTTCTAGACTTGCTAGTTATTTGGATTACTAGTATAAATCATGTTAATTGTGTTTCATGATACATATTTGGCTTCTTAAGACCCACATTGTAATACTTGACGTAAACTGCACACTCCTTTTCCGGATTATAGTTCTTGATGATGAAGCCATTCTAACATTAAATATGAATGTGTCAAATTTCTTAAATAAATAAAAAGGACTATTGATGGTTTCTATTGTACTTCCCATGTAGGACTTTTATGCATTTGATTGTACTAGAGAATTTGCTCTTTATAGCTTCTTTGGAATCCTCTTCAATTGCTATCGTTTATGTGTAGAAAGTGATTTCTTTGGCACTCATCTTTGATGAATATTTGGATTTTGACTTGATTTCTTTGGATACGATAGAAATTTATATGTTCTTAATTTTCTCTTCTTTTATATTGGTTCTGTCCTTTTATTCTCCCTAAGGATCTAGGTTTGTTGGCATAAGAAATGTGTTGCTTTGAAAATCTTTCCCAATGTTTTTGGAACCGAAATTTGTTGCATATTTTTATGAGCATCTTCGAATATTTTGAGAATTCTAATTATCTGGCCAATGTTGAAAA
This sequence comes from Ceratopteris richardii, assembly GCA_020310875.1. NCBI lineage: Eukaryota > Viridiplantae > Streptophyta > Polypodiopsida > Polypodiales > Pteridaceae > Ceratopteris > Ceratopteris richardii. Next base: position 6,023 of record MU260861.1, on the reverse strand, counting down.
CTTCCATTGATGTTTGCACGTCTTCACTTCTGCCTTATCCTTAGATGGAGTCCTTTTTTTTCTTTTGGATCACCTTTGTTTGTGAAATTGAGGGTTTTATTTCACCCCCTAATACGTGTAATTGAACGTAGTTCTTGTCGTATGGTATTCATATATCAAAATTTCCACAACTTTGTTGCCATGTAGAAATTTTTACAACATCAAAGTCTTTTGAGAAAAGAGCACGAGCTCTCTCAAGATTGACATGAAGTGGATGGATTATGGATAGAGAGTGAGAAAGATCATACGATATTGATGTAATGTAGAAAGAGACAAACATTAGAAGTAGCGTCAACGCCATTCAAGAGAATATGTACAATGGATCGTAAACACTAAATAAGAACTCTCATTTTTATGGAGCTGCATATAGGAAATATTAGAGCGCTTTGTCAATGCCAAATCGATTGATCCAAACGAGTAGAAAAGTAGAAAAACGAGTGTTTTGAATATTTTCCTTCATCTTTGTTGATCCAAACGTTAGACAAAACTCTGCTGCAATGATGCACATGATTTGTTGATCCAAATAATAAGAAAGGGAGCATTGGGCGGAGGTTGCGTGGCTTGAATGGCTGGAAAGAGAACGTGAGGATATGGGGAAGACGTATCGTGGAAGATCACCCTTATTAACATGTTTAATAACCGTAACACATTCACTGATGATGCGCCGGAAATAAAAAGATGCGAAATTGGAGGCTCACGAGAAGCCATATCAATCGAATAAAAAGGGATGCGAAATCCCATAGTACGTTTCTGCAAAATTCAGATAGGTACCTAAAAGTTGCAATGCGGTCCGTCGGGATCAGGGCGACACAGAATGGTGTACTCATTAGATGAGTGCCGTGGAAAATAATGTGGTCATGGTAGCGACAGGAAGGAGAGGACCATTCTCCAGCCATTCCGAGGAAGTCAAAAAACGCTTCAGCAAACGAGGCCAGAGTGACCATATGCGTGTCGTTAAGCAAAGGATAGGCCAACTCTGCTCCATAGCAGGTGTGGCAGCGATAGCGGCAATAATCTGTGCATAAAATGGGTGAGACTCCACTGAATGCCACGGCAATTCAGTGAAGTTTAGGAGGCCACGATACGCAAATACTCACTCACTTTAGGGGTGAGTCCTTCACGGAAGGTAGCAAACGTTGGCTAGTGCTTCCATGATGCGCACGGGAAAGTACAAGAACCCAGAGAACACAGAAAACACAGAGCACAGAAAGACACAGACACGATAGCGATTAACAGTGAAAGAATTAAGATTAAGTAGACACACGACAACGTGAGGCTATCGAAAACCCTAATCATCGCGCGGTATTGAAATGATAACCACCATAATTACGACGTGCATGCATCTGCCGAAATAGTAATACAGGGCGGCGATTGAATCATATTTAGATATCAAAAACAAGGAGAGTTACAGTCTATATTCACTGAACTACGGAAATAAAAAGAAAATAAGTGACACGCGAAAAAAATGAAGAACACATCAGCGCGTGATCAGGACGGTTTGGTGATATGGCGTAGCTTTGAAACCATTAAATTACTTTGGAAAGGGGAACTCCGGTTAAGGTAGTCAACCAAAAGTAGCTGGTCCCACTTGCTCACTAATCCGCTAAGGACCGAACCACCGTAATTTAAATTTCCCAGCAGAACGATTTGCTTTAGCATTATAAAAGAGCACAAGTTGGCCCACCGTAAACACAGGAGTCTTGAGGAAACGATCATGAGCCCGGGCTTGCCGCAACTGAACTTCTTGAAGAGTTAGGAAGCTTTCCCAACAGTGTTCATCCAAGGTTCTGAGTGCTTCCAACCGAAATGGCAAAGAGTCTTTGGGCAACAATTTCTGAGTGAGGGCCACGCGTAGGCTTGGCACTACAATTTCCATCGGCGCGATTGCTTCCAACCCATACGCTAGCTTGAAAGGGGTCATTCTGGTTGCCACTTTGTATGTAGTCCGGTATGCCCATAAAACTACGGGTAGTAACTGGTCCCAACTTTCTGGAGATTCCACGATCAATTTGCGAAGCATAGTCAACATACGATAAGATGTTAGATTTTCTTTGATAGTCATCAGCCCCATCTATTGGAGATTGATCACAATTTATATTGTTTGTGGCACGCAAAGTACTCATAATTAAACAAAATAGTAAATAAATAAATAAATAATAATCCTAATAAAAACGGTAATAATCTCTATATACACTAATTTGGTATTGGTCTTCCCGGACAACATACGAAGCATCATTTGGAGACAGGACGCCTTCTCGTGCATGTACACAAGAGGGAACCCATAGTATGAACTTAAAGTAGAAGACTATGTAATAGATTTATCAATCGGTTGAGAGGACACCATAATGCAAAACTAGCATTCTCCTCTACTCATTAGTTCTTCATTAAGATTAATGGTCATTTGATCTGTAAGCATATAAAAGATCCAAATCACATGAAGTTTTGTGTCCTTAAGTCCCATAATGGTGTCATGTTGAGTGGTGTTGAGCATTTGCATGCTTTGGTGTAATGAGAGAGTGTGAGGTAGCGTTAAGTCGGTAGAAACACTCCATGTGGATTGTGAATGTGAGGTAGCGTTGATACGGCAGAAGCATTCACTGATTTTCTTTTTCATTTGTGTGCATGTTTTGAGTAGTGGATGATGTGAGATTATGGGATCCAAGCCTTCATGATGATTGAAGTCTTCATATATGGTTATTTGATGCTGATCATACTAATCCAAAATAGACAAGCTATGCTTGATCATTATTTGTTGATTTATGTTGAAGTACTTATGGATAGCAGAATATGCCGAATAGAAGTAAAGCTTGCTGATGATAAAGCTCTGATTGGATAATCCATCTCGCTTGAAAATTTCCATAGATTGTATATGATAATGATGTATTGTAGAAAGACATATGAAAATGATGTAATTGATGCGCTATGTAATTATGCCATTTTCTGTACTTCATGCCAAAGCATATAGGAGGGCAGACTATGGGTTGTGTGTAATGTACTTGCATAACTTGGATTTAGTTCCAGGCACTTTGCTTTGCATTACCCATTTCTCATAGTTCTAAACTTGTTATGGGCATTGTTTTCACTCCATACCATGGTATAACCATGCACTTTGGTTTGCAAGCCTTGTTCATAAGGGTAGAAGCATCTAGAAAAGCCTAGGACATTGGTAAGCATTGTGTGGGATTCGAGTCCACCGTGCATGCCAGTGTTAAAGTGGCATGAACACATGGGCATTTTTAGTTTTTAAAGGTTTAATTGAAGGGTTGACTAAGGGGGTGAAATGAATGGGTACAAGTCCCATACAAAAGGGCACGTAAAGTTGTATAAATATATGCCTTTGTTTAAAGAAAAAGAAGCGCATTGGGATTCATGGAGCATATGAGTTGTCGGTACTTCTTCTCTCTCTACCCCATCTTCTTCTTTGTTAAAGTCTGTACATTGTCTGTTGTAAGCATGTATTTGTCTTCCTATTGTGACGGGTGGATGTTCTCCCGTTAACAATGTTGACATCCAATGACACTTCACACAATTTAACAACAAGATCCATGTTCCATGTTATACGTAAATCATGTGCAAAAAAAAATAATTTTTTATGTTTGCTATGATATGGAGAAATAAAATGATCCAAATCTTGTATCAATAATGCTTTTTGTATCTGTTTAGATCTTACGTTTAAGTTCTTAATTTTCTCTTCTTTTATATTGGTTCTGTCCTTTTATTCTCCCTAAGCATCTAGATTCGTTGGCATAAGAAATGTGTTGCTTTGAAAATCTTGCCCAATGTTTTTGGAACCGAAATTTGTTGAATATTTTTATGAGCATCTGCGAAAATTTTGAGAATTTTGCACGTCTTCACTTTTGCCTTATCCTTAGATGCAGTCCATTTTTTCTTTTCGATCACCTTTGTTGGTGAAATTGAGGGTTTTATTTCACTCCCTAATATGTGTATTGAACGTAGTTCTTGTCGTATGGTATTCATATATCAAACTTTCCACAACTTTGTTGCCATGTAGAAATTACAACATCAAAGTCTTTTGAGAAAAGAGCACGAGCTCTATCAAGATTGACAAAAGTGGATGGATTATGGATAGAGAGTGAGACAGATCATACGATATTGTAATGTAGAAAGAGACAAACATTAGAAGTAGCATCAACGCCGTTCAAGAGAATATGTACAATGGATCGTAAACACTAAACAAGAACTCCCATTTTTATGGAGCTGCATATAGGAAATATTAGAGCGCTTTATCAATGCCAAATCGATTTGCATCATTGATTAAAGATCTAAAATAAGGAATGTATAAAAGTAGGAAAACGAGTGTTTTTGAATATTTTCCTTGATCTTTGTTGATCCAAACGTTAGACAAAACTGTGCTGCAATGATGCACATGATTTGTTGATCCAATTAATAGAGCAAACTCCAGTGTAATGGTGCACAAAGGAGCTAAGAAAGTTGGAGATCATCATGAAGCTTTCTTACAAAAGGTGCAATGCCTTTAATTTCATACACCTTGCCATCAAATTTTCTCATTTTTAATTGTTGCAAAGCTGAGAGAAATTTCTCATTGATGAGTTGCAAAACCATACTTCAGCATGTCATTAACACTAGTCTGTGCAAGAATAATCTCTAATCTCTCTTTCTTGCTCTATCTTTGTCTCTTTGTGTCTTGTGAGTTTAAGCAAGCATCCTAAGAGATGGTTAGGTTGTGCCTTCAGACATTGTACCACAATATGATGAGATTAGATGGAGGGCATAGGGTTATTATAATAGTCCATGATCTTCAAAACAACAATGGAAGCATTTCTAATACACATATGAGATGATTGTGGATAGGTGCTCCTATTTGAATTATGTTTATGCAGTTGATAGAGAATGTTCACAAATGATGAATAGGATAATGAGCGAGAGAGTAAGAGAAAAGTAAGCATACTTTGGATGATAGAGTGGAAACATCACAAAGATGATGAGTAAAGCTGGAGAATATGTTTGGCATCCCCAAATCCTTCATATCAAATGTCTGACTTAACCTCTTTTGAGAATTGACAATTCATAAGAGGACTTCCCAACAATCAACATATCATCGACATAAAGTATCAAGCATATGAAGCTGCTATCTGATCTTTTTGTGTAGACAAGATTGTCCTCATTGCTTTGAGAATAGCCTCGAGACTTCATAAAAGCGTCAAACTTTTGGTACGATTGTCTAGTGGACTGTTTAAGTCCATATAAGCTCTTCTTCGTCTTACAAACTAGACTTTCTTTGCGAGGAACTACGTAACTCTCTAGTTGTTCCATATAGATCTCATTTGTAAGATCTCCATGCAAGAAAGCAGTTCTCACATCCAATTGGACTAGCTCTAAGTCCTCCATTGCAATGAATCCAAGCAACATTCGAAGGGTAGTCATCTTGACCATTGGGGAGAAGATTTCCTTGAAATCAATACCATATTGTTGCTTAAACCCTTTGCAACGTCATGCTTTGTACTTTGGAGAAGCACTATCTGATGTGAATTTCAACTTATATCCATTTACATGGTAAAGCTTTCCTTCCCTTTGGCAAAGGCAATAAATCCCAAGTACCATTCTTGTGAATAGAATCCAAATCACTCTTCATGGCAAGCTGCCACTTGACATGATCCTTTGTCTCCATGGCCTTTTTGTAGCAAGAAGGCTCACCAGAATCTATTAGCATAACAAAATCCAAACCTGGAACATATCTATCACCTGACGAAGAACATTTCTAGAATGATATATCATACATTCTCTTGAACATCCCTATGCGTAGTATTTTTATGCATGCTAACTAGAGGACTAATATCCTCAAACACCAATCTTCTCACTTTAACCTCCTTAATGGGTTGTTTATGATCTTAGACTCATTAAAAATGACATCACTAATTTTGATCATTGACCATGTTTCAGGATCCCATAAGTGATATCCAAATTTTCCTTCTCGACCATATCCAAGAAAAGTGCATTTCTTT
>MU260860.1:147500-149665 GCA_020310875.1 Ceratopteris richardii | reverse complement strand
CACACACATATGTACTGGCTTTTGTCTCATGGGGCTAGAATCGACCAGGTGGTTGTTTAGATTTCAAGTCATTACAATTAGACCAACTCCTCTTGAGAATATAATGTCTTGGACCTGAAAAGTTTTCTCGAAGGTTTCAAATCTGTAATGTTTTGTACCTAAAATTTTTTCTTGAAGGTTTCAAATCTGTTATTTTTGTGCCTGAAAACTTTTCTTGAACGTTCCAAATCTGTTATAGGCCATCCTATTCTGTTCTCCTACCTATCATTCTTGGTTATTATGCAGAGAGAGAGAGAGAGAGAGAGAGAGAGAGAGAGATCTTGCTATTAATAGTTATTTTGGTATTGAAAGCATGTAGGTTTGGATTATTTACATAGGGGATGTGATCCTCCGATTATTCATAGAGACGTGAAAAGTAGTAATATTCTCCTCAGTAAAGAATTCGAAGGAAAGATCTCTGATTTTGGCATCTCAAAGTCTAGGCAATATGACCCTTCAACAATGACGGGAAATTCACAACTTTATACAGTCGTACAAGGAAGCTTTGGATACCTTGATCCTGCGTAAGTACCGTACATTTTCATCATAACATTGTGATAGGCTTGTTTGGACTGCTAACTATAACGAGTATATTTTTATTCTGTAGATACGCAGAGACTCGCATTGCAACACATAGTATTGATGTGTATGCTTTCGGTATTGTGCTTTTTGAGTTAGTTAGTGGAAAACCACCAATGATACAGCGAACAACAGGAACTGGAGAATATATTCATATTGTTCAATGGGTATGCGTTTTCTGGTTTTTTTAGATTTATCATTAGAAAATCGAGTTTCTGCTCGCATGTCTTGAAAATTCAATCGCCAGTATGCAGTTGATACATGCACGATGGGGCTTCTAGTTCCAGTAATCTCTCAATTTCACACGAAGAATGCACATCCACAAACATGCACATGCAAACACGTGTGCGTGTGTGTGTGTGTGTGTGTGTGTGTGTGTGTGTGTGTGTGTGTGTGTGTGTGTGTGTGTGTGTGTGTGTGTGTGTGTGTGTGTGTGTGTGTTTGTGTGTGTGTGTGTGTGTGTGTGTGTGAATTCCAGGATAATCCCATCCATCGACTGACAATTTAGTAAACAGGGTTAAGTTCAGAACTCCACCTTGAGTAACAGAACATATTGTTTTCAGGGAGCATACAGCAAAGTTAAATGGTCTAGTCCAGTTTGTCAAAATCTTAGCTCATCTGTACCAATCCAGGTGTCTAGGAACTGATTTGTGATATGTTTGCAGTTATGATTAGTTATGATTCCTTATCTGCATAGTTGTCATGTTTCTTTACTCGATTCAATGTTGGAATTTCTGATCTGTTTCTCCCATCAAAATCATGTGACAGGCAAAGCCACATATTCAAAGAGGCAACTTATCAAGCATAGCCGATCCATGTTTTTCAGAAAATCGGAATGTTTCATCTATATGGAAGGTAATCGACATAGCTCTGATGTGTGTGGACCATGACAGGGAAAAAAGGCCCACTATGAATGAGGTAAAACTTGAGCTGCAGTCAGCTCTCTCCATGGAGCTTGAAAGCAGCGTTTCTGATGCCACAGAGCAGATGACATACTTGATTGAGAATATTGATGTGAACGTCAGATAAAAGAACCCACTGAAGCTGTATAAGCTAGGGATTGTATGAGAATATTGATGGCTATTGGCACTTATTGAGCAGATTTAAAGTAAAGAACAAACAAATTGCATGAGAAATAAAATCATATTATATTCAAGACCATGCGGCTCTCAACGCCAGTTTTTTGAACTAAATCATCCTATTCATTATATCTTTGTGAAGAGAACTGTAGCAAGGTTAAAAGTTTACGTTGAGCTATAAACTCATGCTAGTCACCTGATAACGTTAATAGGCTCTAGCGATAACAATGATAGGCAAAATGATCCTAATGACATTAACCTATTATCATAGTTGAAAAGGCTGAGTACACAGTGCTATGCACAAAGATGAAGATACGAAGCTATGATCAGAGAGATGATAACGCGCAGATAATATGAAATAGGATATGTCATGCTTTCATGAAAGTGACACACACACACTCACACATGCACGCCCGCGCACACACACATGCATGCATACAGGCATGTGCGTCCAGATGCAGGTACGTG
>MU260860.1:137500-140000 GCA_020310875.1 Ceratopteris richardii | reverse complement strand
CAATTGATTCTCACATTGAACTACTCGATTGATAACAACATCCAAGGTATCTCCTTGAGGCATGGATAGAAAGAAATACTTCAGTTCAACTTTGTGGCCACTTTGATTGATTGGTATTCTTCTTGATATGTAAATCCACGAAACAATATCTTGAAATCTAAAGCATAGTTTGAAATCGATTGATCACCTTGCCATAACAAACTTTTTAGCTCTTGGACATGCCCTATCAAGTCCTTTACTTTAGATTGAATCTCTCTCGATAGGGAATCCATGGTGCTTGGTCTTGATTAAGGTAGTCTTGCCAAAATGTCAGGGGAGCACTAGACTATGCCCTCTAAATAGATCGAACAAGATTTGGAACTATACTTTTCATTATGGGATCACCCACACAGGGGAAATGATACAAGAATATCAAACTATTAGAAGAAGTCCCACAACACGAGACTGATATGATATGGATAATTGGACTAGAGATGATACCCGAGATCCCACAACCCAAGATCGTAGGTATGAAACATGATATCTGAATTACAAGAACACCCTTGAGGGAGATGGACTACCTACAAGAAATAACTTGAAAAAGATCTTATATTACAAGATTACAAGAGGACAAGACTAAAATCCAAGAACTAAACTAACCAGGAGTAGAACAAGGAAAAGGACAAAAACTGGAACTGGAACTTCATAAGTACATACTTGGTGATCATGACTCCTTGAGCTCCCAAGACTGGCATTGGCAAGAGTAAGGATGTATGTGACTACTTGGAGAAGGGTCTATTTGATGTGGGGTATTGGATCTAGACTTGATCCTAAGTGTGGATTAAGCAAGATCAAGGACTACAAGGAAATTATTATTGATCCTACCTTTCTACCATTGGATTTACCCAATACATCAGTGGTGGAGATTATCTTTGGCATGGATTAAGCTACCATGACCCTAGAACATGGGTAGGCCGAGTAGGTGTGGAGGACCTTATAAGGATGGTCCCCTCCCCATGTACAATCACAATTTGTGGTGTTTGGAACCATTAGGGTATCCATCTTAGTACCCATTGTGTTGGTCTATAGCCTTCCACATAGCTTCTATCTAGATCACCACCCAAGATCCATGTAGGGAATGCATGGGTGGATACAACCATGTATATATTGTGTAGTGTTTGAGTTCCATTGTATTCGAGTTATGAGTTTGAGTTGAATTGAGTTGAGTTCATCATCTACTCATCTTTAGTCCACTCTCCATTATAACCACATCCCTTGTGTTATTCCCATGAGTAGCAATATCTCTCATTCTCTCTAACCTTGATCCTATATATATGTTGTGGTAACTCCTACATGGTATTGCAGTTGCATCACTAGTCCATCATTTTATTCATCGATCATTTTCTTTTTCTTACAGATGAATAAAAAATAATAATCTTTAACTAATTAGATAATCCACCTATTTTGTTAGGTTCATTCATAAGTGGTGCAAAAAAATGAAATATGATTACAATTTAGTTGGAGATACTTTGAATCCATCTACCTCACATGTTTTTTCTATGGATGCCCAATTTGAACATGATGAAGCAATTAATTGGGTAGGGATGTTTTATTCCACGATTTTCATCATTTCCATACTTTGCATTTCATTTAGATTCTCATGTGCAAAGCCAGATGGCTTTTAGAATGAGTTGGTAGGGATAAGATTATACACAAATTATCTTGTTTTTAGATCCAATTTGGGATAGGACTCTCGTCTAAGTAAAGAAGAAAATCAAAGAGATGAAAACCATGATTGATGATTTGATCATGGGGCACGAAGGAATACCCAAGATATATACCTCCACACAATTTTTTAGGACGAAAATGTTTTTGTTAAGGGAGGGGAATGTTATATAATAACATGAGTTTAATTGGTAGAACCTTTGGGTTTCTTGGTTGAAACCTTTGAGATTTATTTGTTATTTACCCCCTATTTGAAGGGTCTTGATCTTTAGGGCTGATCTATCTAAGGTTGTTTCAAAGCTTCTCCAAGGCACTTGACTTTTACATGAGAGGTTGGAGGGTCTTATTTTAGAAGACATGTGATTTCATAAGCTTGGAAACCATGTTATCACCCTTGCCATCCATGTGATGGAAGGTACATCTGTTCCCTTGTAGATGAATTTACCTCTTGGACACTTAGCTATAATTTTGTCAGCCATATCAATCACATCAATAATCTTGAAGCCTCTCTTTTCTTTAGAAAGGAAACAAACATCTTATTTTATCTTGGGGATACCTTTAAGATTTATATACCCACTCTAAAGAAAGTTCCTATAACAGATTTCAAGTTTTTTAAGCTCCTTATTAGCAAGCCTCCAAAAAAAGAGGAATTTGATAATGCAAGGGATAAATAACCAACATGTTAACGACCATGGCATTACCCATTGTATTAAGTTGCATACCTTTTGGATATTGGACTTTGGAATCGAGTTTATTCAAAACCCACTCTTAGAGTTTTGACATTGATAATTGAAAG
>MU260860.1:122500-130000 GCA_020310875.1 Ceratopteris richardii | reverse complement strand
ACATTCACACACACATTCACACACATTCACACACATATACATACATGCATACATATACATCAAGCAAGTATTCTTGTATATCAATAATAATTTGATTTTATACATGGTTTTTAAATAAAATAATGACATTAATATATATAGAAAATACATACCCAAGCATTATCACGTTGACTAGGTGATGGTGCATGCTCAAAAGTACCATACTCTGCCTCATGTTGAAAACATTCCAATCGTGGTCTTCGATACGTGCCATAACAAGAGTTACACCAACATATAATATGCTCTTGATAGTAAAATTCATCATAATTCCTATCGGAGGACACATGTGAAGTCGTTGCATGGGTAGGAGGTGGTGGAGTACCCTCTGATTGATCAGAATCTGCACATCATAAGAAACATAAAAAAAAATATAAGTTATGTATCCATCAAATATAGTTAAAATTAAATATTTCATATACTTATAGTATAAAGTCGTTGCACGATGAGGAGACGGTGGTGGAGTTCCATCTGATTGATCAAAATCTACAAATAATGGTATTTGATATTAATAATTTGATTATCTACATAAATAAAAAATTCACATATACATATTTACACATACACACATATTCACATATACACATTTATACATACACACATATTCACATATACACAACTACATATTATTGTGGGATAAATGCATGTATTTTGTATGAATGAGTGTATATGCATGCATGTGTGTGTACGTATATATGTGGATATGTATATGTGTGTTTATGTTATATGTATGTATATGTGTATATATATACATATATGCATGCGTATATGTTTGCATGTATATGTGTATGTGGGTATGTGTATGTGTATGTGTGTGTATATATGTGTGTATATATGTGTATGTATTCTGACTTTTTTTTCTGTTTGAGATTAAATTAACAGGAGATATTGTATGGTCGAAAAAAATAAGAGGCGAGCTAACATACCACCTGAGTCGTGGCAATTTTTTCGTAGACAGCTACGTCTTCAGGAGTCATTTCCTCAGCAGAAGGTACACAAATTAATAGTTTATATTTATAATTTTTAGATATTTTAGTAATTTTTTAATTTAATTTATGTATTTTTTTCCTTGAATAAACAGGCTGCTGCAAAGAAGAGAGTGGAGTCGGGCCACACATCGCACTTAGGCCAAATGGGCCATAATGGTTTTGTAGCTACGTTTGTAAGTATATCTATTGTGAGTATATTTTTTATTTTAGTTAAAATGCAAGCAACTAATGTTTTTTATTTGTTTCATTGCAGCGAAAGGATTATGGCCGATATCCTACGAAACACGAGATCGAGTATGCTACACATTTTGGATATCGGCGTTTGAGCGAGTATATACAAGATCATCCTGATGCCTTTGTGAGTATTTTTAAATTTTATATAATTATTTTGTTGTTATGAATATTTTAATTATTTTATTGATTTATGTTTGTTATATGTAATACAGGAGTATTATGGGGAGACAAATATGGATGAGGTGGAGAGACAAACATAGGAGGGACGATCTCGATCGTCACAGGGTGTTCATGATGATGAGGATGAGGAAGATCAGGATGATCATGATATTGCTGATGATGATGATGATCATGATGATGATGATTAGGATTTTAGTTGATTATGACATTGGATTATATGTATTTACATTGATATATATATATATATATATTTTATCTATATATTTTTCATTTCAGTTATGTTTTGAATTGTGTGTATGGTATTAAGTAATGAAGAGTTTTGTTCTATTGATTGTTATTATTGTTTATATTAAGCATGTGTTTTAATACTTTAATTATATAATTCATTCATATGTGTGTACCTAAGTGTATATGTATGTGTGTGTATATGTATGTATGTGCATGTGTATGTGTGTGTATATGTATGTATGTGCATGTGCATGTATAAGTGTATATGTGTGTATGAGTATGTGCATGTGCATGTGCATGTGTGTGTATATGTATATGCATGTATATGTATAACTCTATGTGTATGTGTGTGTATGTGTGTGTATGTGCATGTATATGTGTATATGTGCATGTGTATGTGTGCGTATATGTATGTATATGCATGTGCATGTATAAGTGTATATGTATGTATCAATATGTGCATGTTCTTGTGTATGTGTGTGTATATGTATAACTCTATGTGTATGTGTGTGTATGTGCATGTATATGTGTATATGTAGGTATATGCATGTGTGTGTGCATCTTCATCATGTATAAGTGTATGAGTGCATATCAATAAGTGTGAGTATGGTATGTAATGAAAATAACACAATTCAAATGATCTACAAATAATAGAAATTGTACTTACAATTGTGATCCATAGTTTTTGCTTGGTTAGCTTCTTGAATAACCTGCAATAAAGAGAGAGAAAAGAGAGAGAGAGAGAGATCTAATGAGAGAGAGAGAGAGAGCGAGATCCAGAGAGAGAGAGATCTAGAGAGAGAGAGAGATCTAGAGAGAGAGAGAATTCAAAGAGAGAAAGATGTAGAAAGAGAGAAACAAAGACAGAGGGAGACAATAACAGAGAGCTTAAGCAAAACAACAATTTTGCATATACTTGCTTCAGCTCGTAAGCGCAGCGCAATTGCGAACGTTGGAGAGCTCTTCGATCGGATGCGTGAAAATGCCGATTGTAGAGCCTCCAACGTTTTAATTTTTTTCCGTCAACAAATCGTCGTGTAAGCGATGCTATGCGTCGTCGTATAAGTGACATTTCCTTAGCGTCGCTTATACGACGGTGTCCACCGTCGCTTATGCAACGCAAAAAAGCGTCGCTTAAGCGACGCTTTTTTTGCGTCGCTTAAGCGACACCTGTAACAAGCGTCGTTTAAGCGACGTTGTACAGGAGCGTCGCAATACAGGTTGCAAATACCGTCGTTTTTTGCCTCGTATAATCGACGGTCCGCGCTCGACGGTAATTCCGACGCAAGTTGCAATTTTATAGCGACGAAATTATGTCGCGTTAACCGTCGCTACACGCCCGTATTCCTTGTAGTGCTATCTATCTATCTATCTATTGATGGAGAGTGTTAATCTCCAAAAGAACAACCTACTCTTGAACTTAGAACACCTCTATATCAAGAGTAAGTCAAAACCTTCACCAATTTAAAAGATCAATGACCAAATATCAAATTCTTGAACAAACTGTGAAGAAGGAAATTACTCAGAAAGTCTGCTGCATATATCTTTCTCATTGACTGAGTAAATGTGTAAAGTTTTTTATGGAACTTTGCACAAGGTGTCGTCTAAAGATTGCGCACCTCCTCCAAGTCAAATCACTCCAAAAGATTCAGTAGATCTTGAGAAATCTACTTCACAAGTTACCTATGTCTAAATCTGCATTTCTGAGAAGTCGATTTGGACACCCCTAACTTCTTAGCTTTAGTTCTCACAGTGTCGAACCCGTTTTATCAAATCCTTTTGGCTGTAGATAGCTTATCTCTCAACTTAGATTTTGAGCTATCATATGTGTAAAACTTTACACTGTGCACTGAGCACTACTCATTTCATTGAACTCGAAATCTGCGCCTGTTTCAGGAGACTGTGAACATTCTTTACATATAAATGTTCCTACACACAATTCTCTTAACCTGATTACAATTGGAAGCTAAAACTTTGTACAGAGGTTGATCAACTCTAGACTTAGACTTGTACAAAAGAATTCCACAAAAGTTTTACCACAGAAGGAGAGGACACAAAAACTTCGGGTGCAATTTTTCTTCTATTCCTCAGAAAATCAGAATTGAGTTGTGAGAGAGACTTCTTCTCATTCCTATGAGCTCTAATGAGTCTTACAACTTACAAATGCACTATTCTCATACTCTCCTATTGTCTCCTCTCATGCCCCGACATTTTTCCAAAGTATTTATAGGCAAATATGTACAAACTTGTAACTAGACAAAAGTATAAGTGATCTATGTCTTCACTAATGTACATATGTGTACATATCATTCATCCTGTGAATGTAACCACCTTCTTTGCTTCAAGACTTGATCTTATCTCCATCTCTTTTGTCTTCCAAACTTCAATTGGTGATTGATCTGCACCAACAGCTCCCCCTCAATCATCAATTGAGGTTTCTCTTATCTTCTTTATGCTTGCCATGTCTTTGAACTTCTGTAACTTTGGTCCATCTAAACTTTTTGTAAGCATATCAGCTATCTGATCTTTTGTTGAAGTATGTATAACTTCAATCTCCTTATCCATCACCTTCTCTCTTAGAAAGTGATACTGTATCTCAATGTGTTTGGTCCTGGCATGAAAAACAGGATTAGCAGCTAGATTATAATGAACTCATGTTATCACCATAAATGATAGGTATGCTCTGTATAGTATCAAAACTCTTCATGAGAGTCTTAAGCCAAATCACTTCTTTTGCAGCTTCAACCATGCCTTTGTACTCTGCTTCTGTAGATGACAAAGCAACTGTATGTTGCTTCTTTGAGCACCAGGAGATTAACTTATCTCCCACATAACACATGTATCCATAAGTTGACCTTCTATCATCTGGATTACCTTCCCAATCTGCATCACTATAGATCTTGATATTTGTATCTGATGTAAAACCATAATACAAACCTTCCTTGAGTGTACCCTTAATGTACCTCAACACTCTTTGACCTGCAATCCAATGCTCTTTCCTAGGACAATGCATAAATTGAGACAACACCCCAACTGCATATGATAAATCAGGCCTAGTTAATGTAGCATAGATAAGACTACCAACCAAACTCTGATATTGCTTCATGTCCTTGAACTCTTCACCTCCAAATCTGCTTAATTTGTGATTCACCTCCATTGGAGTAGGTGCTACTCTGCAATCATTCATTTTAAACTTGGTTAACAAGTTCTTCAAGTACCTCTCTTGAGTCACATACACTCCATGTTGAGTGTATGAAATCTCCATGCCCAAGAAGTATGACAAATCTCCCAAGTCACTGATTTTGAACTCTTTCTCCATTTGCTTCTTTAGGCTTTGTATGCCTTTCTCATCTGTACCTGTAAGAATTATATCATCAACATATATACATATGTAAATGAACCCATCATCGCTTGCTTTAACAAGCAAGCTACTATCTGCTTTAGATACTTGAAATCCAAGTTCTTTTAGGAACTTTACAAGCCTATAGTTCCATGCCCTTGGGGCCTGCTTCAAGCCATATAAAGCTCTCTTGAGCTTACACACATGATCTGGATATCTTCCATCTTTGAATCCTTGAGGTTGCTCCATGAAAACATCATCTGAAATATAACCATTCAAAAAAGCATTCTTCACATCTAATTGACACAATTTCCAACCTTTGCATGCAGCAATTGCTATGAGTGTTCTGATGGTTGTCATTTTTGCCACTGGACTATAAGTCTCATCATAGTCAATACCATATGTCTAAGCAAACCCTTTTACAACAAGTCTAGCTTTGTACCTAGACACACTTCCATCTGCAAATCTCTTTGTCTTATAGACCCATTTGCATCCAATGATCTTCTGGCTATTTGGCTTTGGAACCAAATCCCATGTTTGATTCTCCATCAATGCATCATATTCTTCTTGCATAGCTTTTTTCCAAATCTCTTTACCTTTTGCCTCTTCATATGTAGAAGGGTCTTCATCTGCTTTAATCATGTAAGCATAATCCTTAGTAGTCAAGAATGAAGTATCATAGCTATACCTTGTAGGTTGCCATTTGTTCCTTGTAGACCTCCTAAGTTCTCCACTTCTTGAGGTTTCTGGTTCTTCACATTCAGGATCAAATCTTGGTGTCTCTTCCACTTCAACCTGCACTTCATGATTCTCTTGTTCATCAAATATTTGAACCTTTGATTTACCTTTCCTTTGGCTCACAATTTCTTCATCATCTGTATTAATATTGATAGTACCTGCATACCAAGTACCTTGCTCATCAAATGTAACATCTTTTGATACAAGAAAATGTTTTGTGGATGGATTCCACAACTTGTATCCCATCTGCTTATCATCATAACCAATAAACACATATTTTTCAGCTTTAGGTTCCAATTTGTGCCTTAATTGTGATGGCACATATGCATATGCCAAACATCCAAATACTTTGCAATGGTCTAGTGTAGGTCTCTTACCCCACCATGCCTCATAAGGTGTCATACCCTGCAAGGCTTTACATGGTAGCCTATTAACCAAATAAGTAGCTGTATTTACAGCCTCAGCCCACAAATAATTTGGACAATTTTTCTCCTTCATCATGGATCTTGCAAACTCAACAAGAGTCCTATTCCTCCTTTCTGCTACACCATTTTGTTGAGGAGAGTACCTGCAAGTAACCTCTCTTTTTATACCTGCATTCCACAAGTAATCACTGAACTCATTAGAGAAATACTCTCCCCCTCCATCTGACCTTAGTCTCTTCAACTTATGTCCTGTAATTCTCTCTGCATACACATGATAATGTTTGAATGTATTGAATACTTCTGACTTATCTTTGATCACATAGATAGTGATCCATCTGGTAGCATCATCAACATAAATCACATAATACCTTGAGCCATTGATACTGAAGTCCTTTGATGGTCCCCACACATCTGTGTGTACCAACTCAAGTTTCTCTGAATACATAAACCCATGCTTGGAATAGGGTTGCTTATGAGCCTTACCTAATTGACATGCCTCACATCTGTATGTCATATGTTGACCTGCAACATTAGGCAATCCAAGCACTGAACCATTATTAATCATGTCTTTAATACCTCTTTCATTGAAATGTCCAAGTCTCTTGTGCCAAAGATCTAACTCAGAGATCTTATGTCCTCCATAAGTGAACAAGGCATGACCAACATTACCTTGAATCTTCAATGTGAACAATCTTCCTTCTTTCTTCCCTGAAACAATTTGTTTATACCCATTGCTAGGGTCTTCCACAAACACTCCTTCATTAGTGAACCTTACTTCATAACCTTTTTCCACAATTTGTCCTACACTTATCAAATTCTTAGGAATTGTAGGAACATACAAGACCTTACTCAATAAGGTGCTACCATCCTTGGCTTTCACTGATCCAATTGACTTCACATTGTGCTTTGTGTTGTCACCTGTTTGAACAACATGATTAGATACCTTATTCTCCAAATCAATCATCAAGGCTATATTACCACTCAGATGCTTGCTACACCCTGAGTCAATGTAGAAGACTCTTTGATCTTCATTCTGCCTTTCACAAGTTGCATTCATTATCAATGTTGAATCTTCCTTCTGATCTGAAGCATAATTGTAGTAGGTATTGTTATATTGTTGACTTTGGAAACCTCTACCTGCATTTCTTCCAAATTAACCCCTACTACCTCTACCTCTGAAATTACCTCTTTGATTTCTGCCACCTCTCCCTCTTGAATTATAGTTCTGATTGTATCCTCCATTACTTTGAGTGTTATGCCAACAATCATTGGCTAAATGATTTGTCTTACCACAAATCCAACAAGCTTTGGATCCATCTTTGTTACTCCT